>WOVY01000697.1:0-111958 GCA_013436015.1 Rhipicephalus annulatus
CAAACCAGAAGCTGTCCCGGCGCCATGTGACGAGTCATCTGACGCGATGAGTTTTGCAACTTACCTAGTTCTAGAAACGTTGTGATTGGTTAGAATGCTCACGTCTAGTTCGTACCTTCTGTCGCTAGGGCCGTAACCCTACGAGCAGCGTGGCTCTAGTCAGCACCTGTCATTCACTCAACTTCAGCGATAGTGGTGATATTTTGGCCAACAGAGCCCTCATATTGCAGGATTTTTTATGCAAAGTAATAAAAAACATATACTAAATCTAAAAGTCATTCAAAAACACAGGTTGCCCATACGAAATTCTTAACGGGTTTCCACGTTTGCCGACCAGTCTGCAATAAATACTTAACTTGCTCACTCGACCAGCCAGCTAAGTAAGCTATAGTTACATACGCGTATATTTCATTAGTTCATCACAGAATCAACAGAAATACAGGTGTTCTTACTCCAATGCCATCCGCAAAGTGAAAAAAAAAAAACGGTTATATAGGTGGCGCCCACCAACGGCGAGTGGTCGAACGAAAGCGGAGACACGTGCTCCCGCAGAAAGAACCCCGCCATCTGGGCAAATCAGAATAAAGTAGGCCGTGCCTGCTAGGCCTACTTCCAGCACGTTTTGTGCAGGCTCTCGTCACGGGGCATTTGTTTCAGATTTGCCCACTCTGAGCAGATTTTCCCCCGTCTTCTCACTGCAAGGAAAGATCAACAGGAAAGTATGTTCTAATATGTGCCGTAGTATTGCTTGTGTAGCGTTCGTAGCTGAAAGTTAATGTGTTGTACGCAGGCAGTGTTGCCGGGACTATGCCTTCAGTATGTTTCGTGGTGAACAGTGAAGGCATAGTCCAAATATACCAGTGTTTCCAAATATACCTGTGTGTCGCGTTAGTAGCTGCTATAGTTGGCGTACTTCGCGGGCTGTGATGTGAATGAAATCATACTTTGAGTTTTACAATTGTTAGTCACCAAGATGTGTGTAGTGCACGTGTCAGCTCTTAATCAAGAAAGTCTTTTTTGCTTGTTACTTTGTATGTGTTCGTATTGCTGTTATGATCCACAATTTATTTCTCACAGTCATGTTCGGAAAAAGGCCCCTTGTGAGGTTGACAGTGCATATCGATACCAATAAAAATTTGTATATATATATATATATATATATATATATATATATATATATATATGTGGGGGGTGCTGACACCCCCCTGTAAAGTTGTCTGCGCCGCGTGGCGCATGTGTCTCGCCCCAAGGCTTTATTTCGGTGGTGACCACCGCCGGGCGATAGATGGCGTTGTGGTCGCTTTGAATGCCACTGTTGGTAGAGTGGTAGCGCCGCGGTGGCGCGGCGGCGGCCCGGCAGGCGGCCTTGGTGGTGGGCGAGCGTTGCGCGAGGTCTTCTACGCGTGGCGGCTGCCGCGGACGGTTGTCTGTCGCGTGGGCCCCCCGGTGCTCGGCATCGCGGGCTTCGCGCCGGGGTCCCACGTGGAAGGTCAGGCGTTGGCGACGCCGCCTTGGGTATGTGCTAGTGTTTTGGGTGTGTGTTTATCATGTTATTGTGTAGTTAGTGTGTCACTTGCGTTATGTTGTTTGTATGGTTTAGTGTTAATTGAAATTGTAATTCGTATCATTCGGCGGACGATATCGTCGTCTAAATCAGTTAATAAATGTATATATGTTGTGTGCTTTGTACGACCGCGTCCGCGTCCACTGGTCCTCCGTTCACTCCAAGAGCGTGGCGTGGCGAGGCGCTCGTTCGCCTCGCCGCCGAGACCCCACACTGGCTTTGAGAACTAACAAAAACACCCACTTGCCACACAGCAGAAAAAAAACTCGAGTGCCAACAAGTCAAAACACAAACCCATCCCAAAACTTCGGGCCTGCCTACAAAAAACCACGTGCTCTCGTCCTAATTCAACGACGTTTTTGAAAACTAACAACAACAAAGAAGAACAACACTTGCGAGCAAAAAAAAAAAATAAAAACTCAAACTGCCGACAACTTCAAACACGTTACAAACCATCCGACTTCTCGCTCTCCAAAGCACACGCAAGGACAACAAACGCCGCCACGCAGTACAAAGAAGTCCCCCTAGGCCTACTCTACTCCGGCTCTAACAAAATCACTGTACTGAACCGCAAAAACTGTCGTCCGACTCTCCAAGAGCCCCACGTTGGGCGCCAGTGTGGGGTCTCGGCGGCGAGGCGAACGAGCGCCTCGCCACGCTCTTGGAGTGAACGGACACAGTTGACGCGGTCGGTACAAAGCACACAACATACATACATTTATTAACTGATTTAGACGACGATATCGTCCGCCGAATGATACAATTTCAATTAACACTAAACCATACAAACAACATAACGCAGTGACACACTAACTACACAATAACATGATAAACACACACACCCAACACACTAGCACATACCCAAGGCGGCGTCGCCAACGCCTGACCTTCCACGTGGGACCCCGGCGCGAAGCCCCGATGCCGAGCACCGGGGGCCCACGCGACAGACAACCGTCCGCGGCAGCCGCCACGCGTAGAAGACCTCGCGCAACGCTCGCCCACCACCAAGGCCTGCCCTCCGCCAGGGGCCACCGCCGGCGCTACCACTCTACCAACAGTGGTATGGTGGCTAGAATTGGGAGGTGACGCCAGCGCCCGCATATTCGCCGAGCGCGCGCGATCCTCGTTTTCAAGCGCCGCCGCGACGGCCACCACGGCGCTCCTGTCGGCATAGTGATGCGGGCGAAGCGCGCGCTCCGCGCTCTCTCGTCGACTCGCCGCTGGGTTCGCTGGTTCGCCTCTGGAAGCGTGTCTGGGTGTGTGCAGTTTTCCGCGTTGATGTCTCGCTTATGGCAAAATATATTTAGTTGCTGACATGACAGTGTGAGTGCCGACCTTAGGATGAACTCCAGCACTACGAAAGCGAGGCAACGCCACTGCTTTGCTCCTGGCTGCACGAGCGGCTATGTGTCATCGAGGGAGCAAGGTCAGCGTGCTTCTCTTTTCTCTGTTCCCAAAGACCCTGCCCTCTTCGAAGCCTGGCAACGAGCCGTACCCGTGCCGACAAGTCGTTGGACGTGAAGTCGGCGCTATGTGAGCTTCATTTCGACGAGCAGTTTATTGAGCGTTTTAAACGCATGTGATAAACGGCGAAACTGTTCAGATTCCCCGAGGGAAACCGGTGCTGAAATCTGACGCGGTGCCAACCATATTCCCAAATGTTCCTGCGTATCTTTCAAAGAAAGTGCCGAAGAAAAGGACGTCAAGAACATCCACTTGCGGCCTACCATCGAAAATTCGGCGTCAGGAACCAAGCACGTCTGCTTGCGAGGAGACAGCTGGCTCGTACAGCACAGAAAGCGACAGTAACCAAATACCTGTTCCGAATGTGCCCGCAATTCCCGACGTCCGCAAGTGTGGTCTTCCCAGCGCTTACTGGGCTCGACATCTAATTGCTGGAGCCGACAACGCCACGGTGTTTACAGTTTGCGCACTAGATGGTGACAAGTTGACTATTGACAAGTATGTGCTAATGACATCAGATGAAACAAACTTCAAGCGACAGCTTTTGTGCAAGCCACAAAAATAAAGACCCTTGACATTACCGACATCGAAATGGCAGAAGAGTTGCTTCGCGACGTCGACTCCATGATACCATGCAGAGGGTTTGGTAAAACTGGTGAATTTGGAGTGAATTTAAAGTACAAGGAGAAGACTTTGATGGCAGAACCTTCAGCCCATCTTGCCGTGGGGTTGCTCCAACGCCAGAAAAAGCCTGCCCACAATGCAAGCACCTCAGAAGACTACTCCTGAATCGTGAGTCCTACAGGCGAAGAAAAGGCAAAAATTGGCCCAGTCCCAAAAGCTTTCATACAGGCTTAAGCTGCGAACAGCGCAAGCGAAAAGGAGTCGCCTGAGTGTCCTGCAGGCTAAATCACTCATCAAACAAATGAAAGAAAAGAATGCACGGAATGATTCTACAGCATTTGAAGAAGCGGTGAAGGCCCTACCCATTAAGCAGCAGCAACAAGTCAAGGCGTGCTTTGCTGCGGCTAAAAGAAAATCCACGAAAGGGATGAAGTATGAAAGTGAATGGGCTCTAGAGTGCCTTATTATGTCCATGAAAAGCCCACGCCTCTATGAGCATATATGCAAAAACAACATCATGGCGTTGCCTTCTCGAACATCACTACGTCGATATCTCAAGCGTTACAGGAGTGGATTCGGCCTGAGCGAAAAAGTGTTTGCTGCTGTGCGGAAAAAACAAAATCTATGGACTTGTTCCAGCGTCATGGTGGGCTGTTAATTGATGAGATTAAGCTATCTGAACACTTGAGCTTGGGAACCGATGGCACCATCGAAGGTTTTGTGGACCTTGGGAGTTCACACCAGAGAGTGAGCGCTCCGTAGCATGTGACCATGGCCTTGTAGTATTGTTCGTGCCTTTACCTTTTACAGGCACGTGGCACCAGATTATTGGTGTGTTCGCATCACGCAGCAATGTGAAGTCCGAGACGTTAGGCAAAATAATCCTCGAAGCAGTAGTCATGAGCGAAAACGCCGGTCTGCACGTAGACTTTATCACCACTGATGGAGCTGCGTGGAACAGAAGCATGTGGCACTCATTCGGCATACACGGCAGAAAAGAAAACACAGTATGTAGAAGGCAGCACCCTACAGACCCAGAACGTTTTCTGCACTTCATCTCGGACTTCCCACACCTTCTTAAATGTGTGAGGAACACCTTTGTTCGAACGGGCGTGAAACTGCCAGAAGGCCATGCCAGTGTTGACCCTATTGACTGTGCCCGGAAGCTTGATGAACAGCATGACACGACTCTCAAAGCCATGCCTCATATTAGCAAATCGGTTGTGCATCCCAATGGCT
Organism: Rhipicephalus annulatus; assembly: GCA_013436015.1. Taxonomy (NCBI): domain Eukaryota; kingdom Metazoa; phylum Arthropoda; class Arachnida; order Ixodida; family Ixodidae; genus Rhipicephalus; species Rhipicephalus annulatus. The sequence continues at coordinate 4,892 of WOVY01000697.1, forward strand.
TTGAGAAAATGAGGGTAAATTATGCAGTGCGGCTTTACAGTGATGAAGTCCTCAGAGGCCTTTTCTTGTACAATGCAACCATCGAAGAAAAGCATGGGAGCACAGCGGCGACAGTCAGCTTTGTGGAAAGAATGAGAAGGCTCATTGAGGCCATGACTTCAAGGTGCAGTTCGGGTGCACTTAAGCCTGGAGGGATGCACGAGAAGTGCATTCAAAACTTCTTGACTTACCTGGACGATTGGGAAACAGCTGCTGGCTCCGGAGGTTTCCTAAGCCGCAGTACAGCCGAGGGGCTTCGTGTTACCTTATCAAGCACGCTACACCCTTCTCCGCTACCTGACGATGAAGTTGAACTTCAGCTATATGATGACATGCCGCTTGAGTCAGGACCCCCTGGAGAGGCTGTTTGGAATCGTCCGACAAATGTCTGGATGCAATGATCATCCGACTGCCTCCCAGTTCCTAATCTCGGTCAACACTTTGAGCTTCCAGAATTTGGCAAAACCACCGAAAGGAAGCAATGTGTCCTCAGGACTGCTGAGAAGTCTGCTGGGAGCTGACAACGGAAAGGACCTCACTCCTCGGAGGAAATTAGAACGAGCTTCTTGACGTAGGAAACCTTGCCGAAGCACATGAAGTGCTCAATGAATACGGCCACGGCACCGAGCATGCAGACATGGGTCGTGCAAATCAGCGATGCCAGACTCATATTCTACATGGCTGGATATGTGGCAAGAAAAAGCGTTGCAAGCACCAAATGTGCAGAGTGCAGCCAGCAGCTCCTACAAGGCGAGAACGATCCATCTCCAGCTGCAGCATCCCTCACGGCTGCTGTTGACCGAGGAGGCCTGCTGTACCCATCAGTCAAGCTCAATGAACTCGTGACCACTCTCGAGAACACTTTTACCCACTGCTTCAGTGTTACAGAAGTCAAACCTGACAGCATCATGGACTTGGTTTCCTTCTTGCAGTTAAGAAAGCTTACACTTAATTGTTGGCTGCCCTGACCACAGTATGTCCCTCACAAACAAAATTATCAAGTTTTATGTTCTTACTAGGCTCCACTTTCATGTCAAAGCCCAGAACAGCAAACGAAACGCTAAGCAGGAAAGAATGAAATTGCTGAAGCTTAGACGCGTGCTCTGAGTTTGATATTGTAACTTTAAGCTCTATTGATTTTTTTTTTGCCGAGTGGAAAGTGATTGTATGCCTCTTATTATTTAGTGCCAAGCGATGCGCTGTCTGTGTGCAATGTTTCAATGTTTTTAACTACTCCCGAGCGTATGTAAATGTGCGTATTTTTTCATTTTATTTTATTTTACCCTGTATTCCATGATGTGCAATAGATCTTCCTAATAATATGATGTGCAATAAATATTTGTTTTATTTTCCTCGCCCAGAACTTTGGTAATATTTTTTTTAAAAAAACGCCGTCGCCTTGCACTCCAAAACACTGCAGGGATATGCGAACGAAAGCTTTAATTTGCGCAGATTCAACGTCACAGAAGTCTTGCAGCGGCAGCCAATTTCTTTTAATGCTTGAAATGGCGTTCTATCAGCCATCGTCACAGTGAGTTATCTGAATCGCCAATTTATCTGAATCATGCTTCAGCAACAGCATCTTTGAAAGGTCCGCGCGCTCAAGGCGCGCGCGCGTAACTAGCATCACCATTCCGCCGACAGCGCCACCGCCGCGCTGCTCGAAACGAAGGAGCGGCTCCGAGCTCCCGTTGGCGTCACCTCCCAATTCTAGCCACCATAACAGTGGTATTCAAAGCGACCACAACGCCATCTATCGCCCGGCGGTGGTCACCACCGAAATAAAGCCTTGGGGCGAGACACATGCGCCACGCGGCGCAGACAACTTTACAGGGGGGTGTCAGCACCCCCACAATATATATATATATATATATATATATATATATATATATATATATATATATATATATATATAATTTTGAACATGAAAATAGAGCTAAGGTCAATGAAGGAACAACATGGGGAATGTAATCACAGTGCGCAAAATATTAATAAATAAGTCAATTGCACTAACAAATTTATTACAAATGTAAAGATTTAAGTATCAGACTTATATATAGCTGCCCTCCCCCTGGACATAATCTTGTATCCACCTTTGACAATTGTAACCTGAGAGGAAATCAGACTGTTGGCCAAATTAGGCTATTGACTTGATTGAATTTTTAAGTTAATGTCACTTTTTGTCTCTCAATCAAATATTGCTTTCAGTTTCTCAAAGGTGCTGTGCAAAACCTTCACCCTGCAAATTAATTCACCATAGAGACAGCCGTTCGAGAATAATTGAGTCATGCCCCAGCAAGGCACATGAATGCAGCAAGAGGTAATAAAGCAGCTATGCATTTTGCAGTAAGCTTAAAGGAACTGACAGCTAAATTTATTATTTATTTATTCATGATACCTTACAGGGCCCGATAGGGCATTGAGTAAGGGGAGCAAGTACGAAACAAAAAATATCAGAGAAAAATGCATTAATAAATACAGGAAAACAGAATTGAAAAAAAGAAAAAAAAAAAGGTACAGTGCAGTTAAGGAACTTTTTTTTCCTCCCTTTCCTTTTTTTACACATGGCAAAAAACAGCAATTAACAGCAAAGAAAAAAACACACACACATATATATATATATATATATATATATATATTGAATGAACTTGCAGATAGCACATTCGAAAAGGAAATCGTATTTACTAACGTTTCGGCCGTGGCACGGCCTTCGTCAGAGTAAGTAGGTATGATACAATGCAGCTGCTTTTATAGGCTCACGTGATGAACTCTCGGTATAGCAGCTAGGACAATCAAAGTAAAAAAATGGTAATATGTCAGAACCTTGTGTTGATATGACTGACATGTGACGGGTGCATGAATATACATGTTTCAAATTTCCTTGCGCATCGACACGCGGGGCACAGTATGGTTGGCAAGACATGAAAAAGAGCTCTGAAGTAAAGAAACCACGGTTGACTAATATACATTTTAATATACACTAAAATATTTTACTAATCTAAGAAGTCGTGTTGTTATAGTGCGAGGCAGGTGAGCTTTCCTACGTTTTCATTGATACCTGAACGAATGGTGTTAAATTTGTGGATCAAGAAGGATTCTCTCACTTCCCTATCGTGGTTTGTCTTGAAACCGGACTGAATAATAGTGGCCCTAATTTTGTCGAAACCATGGCCAGGCATACTGACGTGCTTCGACAGCGGTAGATTAGGGAGGCTTACGGCATGTGCACGGTGATTATTAAAACGAATTCTGAAACTTGTCTCTGTTTGACCTATGTACTGAGCTCCGCATGTTGAACACTCGAGAAGATAGATGACGTTGATACTATCACACGTGTAGTTCCCATTTATCTTTAAAGAAAGACTGGACGATGTACTTAAAACTGTTTTAGATGTCATGTGCGCGCACACTTTGCAACGTGGTTTGTTGCAGGGATGACAGCCTTCATGTTGTGAACACGTGGTTTTAGATGAGGTTAGTAAATCACGAAGGTTCCGCGACCGCCGGTAGACCACGCGTGGTTGTTCTGTAAAGATTCCTTTGAGGCGCTCGCTCCGTATTAAAATGTTGAAATGTTTCTTTAAGATATGGTTCACATTTGGAGCTGAGGCCGCATGTGTCAAAATTAGATTAGTCCGAGAACAATCTTTGGGTCTTTTGTTAGTACTCAGCAGGTCTGAACAGTCGAGCTCTTCTGCACGTTTGATGGCGTCTGTGATTATGCTGGCCGGATAGCTCTGTTTTTCGAGCGCGCTCCGAAGTTGTTCGCAGTGGTGGGAAAATTCGCTGCTATCAGAGCATATTCTTTTAAAACGGACTGCTTGGCTGTAGGGAATACTAGTTTTGTTGTGTTTCACGTGACTACTGCTAAAGTGAAGATATTGCTGCCTATCCGTGGGTTTCCTGTAAAAATTAGTTATCAGCTTCCCGTTACGTAGAGTGACCATGACATCAAGGAAGCTTATGTTCACAGGTGAATATGAGTGCGAAAAAGAAATCGCCGGATGAGCGTTGTTAAGATCTGCTATGAAAGAAAGAAGTTGCGATTCACTATGGTGCCAAATTAGGAAAATGTCGTCGATGAACCGCTTATAGTAAAATGGCTTATATTCACAATTTGCAAGAAATTTGTTTTCAAGGAGCCCCATAAATATGTTTGCGTAGTTTGGTCCAATTCTTGTGCCCATAGATGTACCGCTAACTTGAACATAATGTGTCCCATCAAATTCGAAATTGTTAAGTTCAAGAATGAGCTTAAGCAACTTAGCTAACGTAGATGCGGAAACTGGTTTGTTGGCATCGCAATCGTTGTACGCGCAGATAACTGCCTCGATGCCATCTGAGTGAGGGATATTAGTATATAGTGACGTGACATCTAACGTAACGAGAAACGAATTTTGAGGAACCTGTAGGTCAACAATATCTGATAGAAAGTGATTGGTATCTTTAATGTAAGAAGAAAAGCTGGACGGAATGGTGTTGATGAGGCCATCTACATAACGGGAAAGGTTCTCAGTCACTGTTCCAATTCCAGAAATTATCGGTCTACCGGGATTATCTCTCTTATGAATTTTGGGAAGAAGGTAAAACCTGCCAGCTACTGGGCTCAACGGTATTAGGGATTTCAGAGTACCATAGCTCATTTCTTTATCATTAAAGAGCGCAGTCAAAGTATCACGAACAATATCTTTGAACTCGTTTGTTGGGTCATGATCTTGCCGCTTGTAATATGATGCATCACTGAGCTGCCTATGGCCTTCGCTGATATATTTGCTTCTGTCCATTACAACAATGGCGCCTCCTTTATCTGCAGGTTTTATAATTATGTCATTACGACTAGCGAGGGATTCAATTGCTTGTTGCTCTCTGGCAGTAAGGTTGCGGTGCAATGGTGTGCGTTCTTTATATGCCTGCATGACATCGCGTTGTACAGCTCTGATATAAAGGTCCAGACATTTGTCTCTTTGGGAGGGGGGTGTCCAATGCTTGTAAGATGGCAATGATGAGCTATCGGTATTGTGAGCCGAGGACCGATCATAAAAATATTCACGGAGGCGCATGTTACGTTCGAAATTGTGAAGATCCTTCACCAACTGAAATTCACTATAGCCTCCTGTTGCAGGGCAAAAATTAAGTCCTCGAGATAACACACTACGTTCCTCAATTGATAGATCGTAACATGACAAATTTATAATGTTATCCTGTCCAGAAGATTTACTTTCCAGCTCGGGCGGGCGCCTTTCAGCTGTAGTTATAATGCTTCCTCGTCGGGAGCATTCCTTTCTTCCTAGGTTGTCACGCGCGACCTTCTTTGACATTTTAGCATCCAGCTCGGATAACTTCTGTGACCGATATAATTCGAGAGTTTTTAATTCTTCAGTCGTAAAATGAGAGGATTGCACAAGCTGTTTTTCCTGATTACGCAGACCTTTTTCTGATGATTCATAATGGCTAATAAGTATGCTGGTTAGTTCAACAGACGCCCGATTTAAGGTGTTGTGCCACCTTGACAGGTTTTTCTTTGACATCTCTGATGTGGCCGGCTGCAGTTTTAGTTGTAAACCTTTAGGAGCACTTGTTGCCGCGACATACATTCTAAGCATAGAAATGTGCGATTCACAACGAGTCCGTTTTTTCATAACCTTCCTAGTCCTTAAAAAGTTCATTGAGCCAACAGATAAAATACTCTCACCCAGCTGGCGTTGTGTTAGTCAGTTCGTTCCTCTCGTGGTTGTGCCCCTGTTCCGGAGTCCGTAGCGTGGTTGAGACGGCGAAAGTGATGCAACGACCGCCGGCGGCCATAGGCAAGACGTAGGCTGTGTAGATTGCGACTTATTCATGTAGGCGCGCGATGCTTCCGAGGTGACGTTCTCTGTAACGGAAGGCTTGCTCGTCAGGGTGAAGGTTGCTGTCGGCGCGGTGTTGTTACTTGAGTTCGGCTGTGCTGTAGGATGACTGGGTGCTGAAGGTCGCCCAGCTCGATCCACTCGATGCGAAGAGTCGTCATTCGTTGATGAATCGCACCAGGAAGCTGATGTCGCATCCACCGGTCTCCTGAAGCACAGGTGGCGGATGTGGCTTGCAAGCAACGACACACCCTCGAAGCTCATATGAAGGCCGTCTGCTGCGAGGACGCGTGTGGGTGGTAACCATTCGATTTCATGATCGAGGTAGCAAACTAGCCGGGAATAGCGGCAAAAATTCCGAAGCATGTTGTTGAACACTGATGCTTCTCTGTTGCAGCGTCGGACGAATGTCAGGTTACAGTTCCTTTGTCGACGGTTTCCACTTCTAGGCAGTATCAGCGTGGCGTAAATTCGCCGAATTTCTGGGCGGTCTTTCGCAATGCTTTCAAGTAGATCGCGGTATTTCGCAAACGCCTCGTGTCCCGAACTCGAAGCCACATCGACCGTCCCAACATGAAGAATAAGACAGGACGCTGAGCGGGGCACTAGATCCATTAAGTCACGCACATCACCGATTGTAGCACCACACTGCGAAATGAAGGCTGGTGCGCCATTGCAGAGGGGGTCGAAGTATTGATGTATATACTTTGTTTGTGAATCTCCCACAACTGCTGTGGTAGGAGTGTGCACAGGGTATTTCGAAATCATCCTTTTCTTCAGTGCTGTCCCAGGACCCATGGTTGAAGAAGAACTTGAAGGGAAGGCACGACAGGTCCGGGTATTTTGTATATTGAATGAACTTGCAGATAGCACATTCAAAAAGGAAATCGTATTTACTAACGTTTCGGCCGTGGCACGGCCTTCGTCAGAGTAAGTAACCTCTAAGTAGCCTTCGTCAGAGTAAGTAAGTAGCCTTCGTCAGTAAGTAGCCTGTAAGTAGCCTTCGTCAGAGTAAGTATATGTATATATATATATATATATATATATATATATATATATACATATACATATGTACAGTGCAAAGCATTTTCAAACAGAGGAACAGCATTTCTTATTCCATGAAACAATTTTTCGCCAATCACACACACCCGCAAAGGAAAGAATGGAGGAAGAATTCGCGAAATAAAAAGTAATGGTGACGACATGATACTATTTCAAGAAATGCTTACGCAATTGGTCAAGAAATGCTTGATGGTTACTGATAGATGCAATATTGTCGGGAAGATTATTCCATAGAACAATGGCTCGGGGAAGTGCTGATGAATTGAAAGTGTTAGTTCGTCCACTGATGCGTTTAATGCTATATTGATTATGCAAGCGGCGTGATATGCGTGAAGGCGCTTCCAGTGGTAAGGGAGATGGCCTGATGCTATAGCGATATTTATGGAATAAAGATAAAAGAGAAATGGAACGACGTACATTTAATGGCACAAGCGGTATGTCATGTTTGATCTGCGTTATGCTGGAATGTGGGCTGTAGTTGGAAGTAATGAAACGAGCGGCTCTGTTTTGTACAGACTCAAGCTTGTTAGTCAGGTAGATTTGATGAGGAGACCACACTGGTGAAGCATATTCTAATTGCGGACGAACGATGGTTTCATAGGTGAGTTGTCTTAGACTGCTTGGTGAGTTCCACAAGTTCCGGCGCAGGTATCCAAGCGACCTGGACGCCTTGGCAGTAATGGTGTTAATATGCATGTCCCATGAAAGACTGTGCTTGAGATGGACGCCTAAATATTTATGCGATGATGCCTGGGATACTAATGTGCTATCTATGAGGTATGAAAAATCGGAATTGATGCGCTTGCGGCTGAAAGTGATAACCTTGCATTTAGTAGAGTTAAGACTCATCTGCCATTTGTCACACCACTTTGCAATTAATATGAGATCATTTTGAAGTACGAGGTGATCTTCGGTGGATTTAATTGAGCAGTAAATGATGCAGTCGTCAGCGAAAAGACGCAGGTTAGAAGATATGCCTGTGGGTAAATCGTTAATGTATATTAGGAACAGTAAAGGACCAAGGACACTGCCCTGGGGCACACCTGATGTTACGTCACAGAGAGATGAGGTAAAACTGTTAGCTGAAGTAAACTGCTGACGGAAAGAAAGAAAGTTACGAAGCCATGATAATGTTAAAGAATCCAGACAGAGAGCTGATAATTTCGAGAATAAACGCGAGTGTGCCACACAGTCAAATGCTTTAGCAAAATCTAAAAAAATACAATCCGTTTGAAGGTTAGCGTCCATGTTAGAGTGCAAGTCAGTTGTGAATTCTAGCAGCTGCGTGTCACATGACAGTCCTTTTCTGAAACCGTGTTGCTGAGGAAAAAAGAAGGAATTATGTTCAAGATGAGCGTAAATATGGGAGGCGATAATGTGTTCAAGTAACTTACAGCAAATGCATGTTAGTGATATGGGTCGGTAGTTATGCGGAGAATTTTTATTACCGCTTTTGAAAATTGGGATGACCTTGGCGATCTTCCAGTCCGTGGGTAATAAGCCTGATGATAATGATTGCTGAAAAATATAGCAAAGAATTTTACTTGATATTAGGACTGTGTTTTTTAATATTTTAGAGTTAATGTTGTCAACTCCAGCACTGGTTGAGATCTTGAGATTTCCTATGAGATTAGCGACACCTTCAGCGGAGACATCAATCGCACTCATGTACTGATAATCATGGTCAGGAACAATGGGTATGTTGGAATGATCTTCCCTCGTAAATACAGAAGCAAAATATCTGTTAAAGACATGCGGGCATTCGCTATCATCAAGTGGCTGCTGTTTATCGTCACACAGTGAAATGTGATTACTAATGCTATTAGGAGACACAACACGCCAAAACTTTTTAGGATTAGATTTCAAGAGAGAGGGAAGATCCTGGGAAAAATATTTCTTTTTTGAAGTTCGAACGGCGCAACAGTAGCTTTTTAAGCATTCGCGATATTTTTTCCAAGCCGATGATGTAGGTGCAAGCTTAGCTTTTCTGTAAAGACGCTTCTTTTTATTACGATGACGATTAAGATGTTTGTTAAACCAGGGATTAGTTTTATCGTTGGAAATGGACACCACGGGAACGTATCGGTGCACTAAATTTGTTAGCACGTTCTTAAAAAGCACCCAGTTCTGCTCAACGGTCCTATCAAAAAACGAAGGTAAAAATGTCCGAACGAAAAATTTGTTAAGTGCAATATTCATATCCTTATAATTAGCTCGATTGTAATCGCGGATTTGAGTGATCGTGCTACCTTGAAATGCAAGAGGAATGGTAAGTTGTAATTGGATAAGCCTGTGATCACTAAAACCGTCAAGGTATAAAACATCACCAATTGACTCAGGAGCATTGCAGAAAACGAGATCTAGAATATTAGTACCGCGGGTTGGCTGATTAATTGCTTGGAAAAAATTGAAGTCTAAGGTGAGGTTTATGAGCTCTGTTGCATTTTGGCAAGAAGATGACAATTGAGACCAATCTATTTGCGGAAAGGTAAAGTCACCAACCAGGTAAGTAATGTCGGCTGGGTATTTACCGATAGCCGAAGTAATGGAACTTCGAAGTTCGTCAATGAAGGAACTATTGGAATTCGGTGGACGGTAGCAGACGCCAACCAGTACCTTTGCCGTTGATGTAGTACAGGCGGCCCACACTATTTCAAGGCAGGAGTCGGTATTCACCAGAAACGGCGCTAATCCTTTTTTGATAGCTATAAGAACACCACCGCCTTTTTTAGCTTTGCGGTCATGTCTATAAAGGCTATACTTATTTGGGTTGGCAAAAATTTCACTGTCCATTACATTCGGATGCAGCCAGGTTTCCGTAAGTGCAACAATATCGCTATCAGCATCTTCCAAGAAGGAACACAAATCATCACGTTTAGGAAGAAGGCTTCGAATATTAGTAAGAAATAAAGATAGTGTTTGAGAACTGCTGCGACTAGGTCTAGGTATTGCTCGAGTTCTTTTATCCCTGCCTAGCTATCTAGCAGCTGCTATAACAGTGTCTGTCGCACTATCATACACATACGTTTGTTGATCAATCAGTAGTTTATCAAAGACCAGCTTGCCTTTCTTATCCTGCATCTTGGCGAATTCAAGTAACTTTCGCCTTGCTAACCTGGTCGCAACAGAAAAGTCTTCTGTAATTGAATAAGTCGAGCCTTTGAGCTTATGCGCAGATGCAAGAATTCGCTGCTTGTCCTTGAAGAATGCAAGTTTCGCAACGATAGGTCTGCGCTTATTCATGGCAAATTTCCCTAGTCGATGAGCACGCTCAAAATGGCTCTCAGTGATAGTAACATCCAGCTTTTGGGAGCAGAAGGTAATAATTTTCTGCTCAGAATCATCCCATTTTTCTTTTTCATCATCCTCAAGCCCAAAGAAAAGCAAGTTCGACCGCCGAGACCTGTTCTCAGCATCGTCACATCTTTCTGTAACCTTATTTAGTTTCGCAGCTAGGTCACACAAGGAAGGATCAAGGCCACTGAGCTTAGGTATGCTAAGTGACTCTATTGTGTTTTCCAGTGACGTAACACGGCCAGACAGCTGCGTAATTGCCATATCTGTAGCACGTTGCTTTTCCTTTATGCCCTTCAGCTCATTAAGTATTTCCGTTTGACCGGTCTCGAGCCTACGCATGGTATCCAATACTAATGAAAGCACACCCTCCTGTGTTGTTTGCACAGGGGGCGGACCAGGATTTGTCTCTACATTGCCGGCCATTAAGAGCAGCAAGGACATAGCAGCGGAACAACATCGCGACACTGAGCAGATAAAGCGCTTCATCATAGCACAGTACTCCTTGGACCGGCAGCACCGCCTAGGTAACTAACCTGCACAATCAGGACGGGTAAATGACGCATGTCTGATGCGGTGTAGTGCCCAAATCCGCCGGTGGTACGGTAGCTTTTATATCCTGGACCAGCTGTGACGTGGATCGTTGACGAAAAACTTTGTTGCCAGGTAGAAGCAACGATGTCATCCAGTATCAGCGTAGCTGGCGATGAAACACGGAAAGGCGGCAGCAGAAGGTCGTGACCATGCTCACGCTGGGCAGCCGTCCAGCACACCGCGCCACAGAGGAGAGCACCCTGCACAATCAGGACGGGTAAATGACGCATGTCTGATGCGGTGTAGTGCCCAAATCCGCCGGTGGTACGGTAGCTTTTATATCCTGGACCATCTGTGACGTGAATCGTTGACGAAAAACTTTGTTGCCAGGTAGAAGCAACGATGTCATCCAGTATCAGCGTAGCTGGCGATGAAACACGGAAAGGCGGCAGCAGAAGGTCGTGACCATGCTCACGCTGGGCAGCTGTCCAGCACACCGCGCCACAGAGGAGAGCACCCTGCACAATCAGGACGGGTAAATGACGCATGTCTGATGCGGTGTAGTGCCGCATCAGACATGCGGCACTATTAATTAATTCTGCAGCGTCCAGTTTTTCTGTTGCAATCGAAGTTCGTTGGTCTCAGTATCTTGTCAGTGTGATGTAAATGGAAAGCACTGTAAAAAATTTTGTATCTGCTGTGTGGATTAGTTCGTGCTTGAAAAACGAGCTAGAAACAGTGATGTGTGAGCATGATAACGGTCATATGCCAGCATTTGTGTAAGTTAATAGGCTATATCAGTAGTTGTGCTCATCCAGCGGAGGCACCTATTTATGGTAAAACTAGTATACAGCTTTTTGAATCTCACATAAAGACTACAGTATAATATGTAATCCCTCTTTAGTTTGCCTACAAAAGCACTCGAGTGCATCTCCATGCAATCTTGGACACCCCAGTTCACAACAGGCGTGATGCTCTACTGTTGCCATAACGGCAGCTTTTCTTCCTAGATTATTTGACCTCATTATGCTATCGAATAAATAAACTGCACATGGCTGTGTGGCATAAAGGTCACAGTATTAAAGAACAATTATAATGCATTAAATGACAAGAAATTGCTTATATATCTCAGTTTTGTGTCACATAGTACCAAGCCATCCCCGCATAAGTGGTACATGCATTTATTTTTAAATTTTATGTCGCACTTTAGACTTCCTACTTAAAGCACAAGCGGCATGATCAAAGTATTCACGAAAGTTAGTTTTCATTTCCACTAGAATCTTGTGACATGTTCTGGTGTATTGTTGGTCCATTTATTGGTTATGTTTCTCATCATACTTGGACGTTAAAGAAATTCTCAGCAAGATAAATGTTACCCGATAGCTTTATGACACAATGTGGCAGATAATCACGCATACGTTAGAAACTCAAGTTTGTTTCCAGTGTAGCTTTTATCTGCTGCACTGTTGTATGAGAACAGCACTTTCTGTTGTAGTAGGATAATTTGAAACTGACGTTTACAATGAAGCACATATTAGTGAAATATGTCTTTGTATGTATTGATACTCGTAAGACCTGAGGACATTTCAAAGTGCTTTTTAGGTTCTAGAACTAGCTATACTTACATATGCTGAAATGAGTAACGTCGTTATTGCTAATGTATGTATTAGTCATCTGCATTTCCTGTGTTTCTGAAGTAGGCATCGTTTTTCTCATTTCTTCTGTAAGTTCAAGAGTGGAGCATCACAATTTAAGCCAAGCATTTTTTTCTCATGGTATTATAGAGTATCAGTGCTGCTGGTGTGCTCTTGCTTGGAATGTCTTATAGTATTTCTTTTCACTGTTTCTGCATAGCTTATATTGATTATATTTTTTCTTGTATTCTTAGCATCAATTGGCTGTGATGAGTAGTCGTGGTGCATTATGAAGCTTTCTAGAGGACCTTCTTTTCAAGAGGAACTTCGTTGAAGATTTTCGTGCAGCAATTCTTTATTCACATCATTCGAAGCGTTCAAGGCGAACTTTAATGAGGACCTTTGTATTGTAATTTTTCATTCACATAACTTTAGGCTTTCAAGGAGAACGTCGTTTAGCAATTTTTTATTCACATCATTTAAGCGTTGAAAGTGAATTTCATTGAGCTTTTGTACTTTCTCATAACTTTGAAACTTTCAAGGGAAACTTCGTCGAAGATTTTTTGTCAGCAATATTTTATTCACATCACTTTGAAGCGTTCAAGGCGAACTTCATTGTAGACTGTTGTACAGTAATTTTTCATTCACATAGCTTTAAAGCTTTCGAGGTTAACTTTATTGTTGAGCATTTTTTCATTCACATCACTTCAAAGTGTTCAAAGTGAACTTCATTGAATTTTTTTACATTCTCTGAAACATTCAAGGCTGAAACATTCAAGGGGAACTTCGACGCAGATTTTTGGTCAACATTTCTTAATTCACATCACTTCAAAGCATTCAAGGCGAACTTCATTGTAGATTTTTGTACAGTAATTTTTCATTCACATAACATTAGGTTTTTAAGGGGAACTTCGTTGAGCCATTTTTTATTCACATCACTTCAAAGCGAACTTCATTGAACTTCTGTACATTCTCATAACTTTGAAACTTTCAAGAGGAACTTCGTTGAAGATTTTTGGTCAGCAATTTTTTATTCACATCACTTCGAAGTGATCAAGGTGAACTTTATTGTAAACTTTTATATGGTAATGTTTCATTCACATAAATTTAAAAATTCAAGGGGAACTTTGTTGAACAATTTTTCATTCACATCAATTCAAAGCGTTCAAAGTAAATTTCATTGAACATTTGTACATTCTCATAACTTTGAAACTTTCATGGAGAACTTCGTCAAAGATTTTTGGTCAGCGATTTTTCATTCACATCACTTCGAAGCGTTCAAGGCAAACTTCATTGAATAATTTTGTACAATAATTTTTCATTCGCATACCTTTACTTACATTCAAAGACTGATTTAATTTTATGTTCAATAAATGTGTCTGAAAACAATGTGCTGTCTGCTGCAATGAATCTCTAAAGTTTTAAGGACCCAGCATAAACATGCAGGTTAGACGGCAGCTTGTGCTTGATGATAATGTCAGGCTGTTAGGGCTTTCTTTACCAAATATTACTAAAATTTTGTGAATGAGAACTTTTTTTTTATGCACATCCTCAGGCTTGCTGCGTGTGTAGGTCTCTGTGCCAGAGGCATGCACTTCCACTGCAGTCTGGCTGTTAGCTGGTGTGGTATACTCATAGAAAGCATCAACGCTGGGAGGCTGGCCTGCTTAATTAAGTTTGATGTCTGATAGCTATCCGGCCAGCTTCACGTCTTTGATGCTTCACCGCGTGTAGTTGGTGTGTTAGACCTGCAGTCCCATGGCAGTCTTGCTCATTGCTGCTCGGCCTGTAGTACTTCATAGTGTATGATACCCACTATAAAGTACAGTCGAGCAGCTATGAACAAGACTGCCAAGGGACTGCAAGCCTAACACACCAACTCCATGCGTTAAGTGTGAACAGTGCATGAAAAAAAACTTTTATTTATTAATGGCAATGTCTATGTATATCTATTAAATGTCCATTCAGCGTCCATGTGCAACGTACCTGCAACCCTACTCGGACGAGCATTTTATAGTTGCGGGTACATCTAATCTTCGTAATTTGGATTTCTATGGATATCTAAGAGACATTTACAATGTCCATGAGAAACATACCTTGGATGTCCATACAATATTTGTGGTTCACTGGGTAGTTCTAGAAACGTTGCTCCACTCAACACTTCTAGTACACTCTAGCCAGAGGTAGCCAGAGGGTCAGTAAGCTAGTTCTGCTCTGGACAGGAAACAGCGTCGTGGTCACGCGTGTGGGGAACCCTAGACAACCCGACAACCCGAAGGTGCCCGAAGATCGCAAAATCGAACGCTGGGACAGCCAGCGTAAACGTAAACTCTAACGTCATGGCAGCAAACGAAACAATGTGCCACGTGTATGTTGGTTTTTTCTGCATTGTCCGCTTGTAATACGTAGCTAAACTCGCCAAAAAGCTCAAATAATATTCTCGAGCGTACGCATTTGGGGTACGACTTCGTACGCTCGCACGATCACTCGCCACGTCCGTGAACGAAACAGCCAGACTTGAGAATCACGCAAGCTGAGCTGCCGCGACGCTGACGGCTTAACAAGCTCACGTCCTTTTAGTACATGAATCAGTCACTGCACAACACGACCCGAAGTCACGCAAAAGTGTTCGTGTCCACAAAAGAGCTTGAGCATATATATATACACACCTGCTCAGCTATCGCGTATTATACGTCGCAAACACACGTTGACCAACTTACGTTTTAAGGGCAAAGCGCCTTATAGCGGCACCCGTTCGTCCCTCGTAGTCGTAGTAGTAGTGTGTAACCAGTCTTACAATTTGACCTCCAAGGTTAGACGGCAGCGATTTCTTCTGTGCGTTGTTGAATAATAAAAAATCGCCGCGTGCGCGTTAACTAAGAGTCGAATTCTCCTGTCTCATTCCCCCTTAGCAGCCATTGGCATGTACATTGAGCACTATCTGACAAGAAAGGATTGCTACGTTATACTGGCTGGGCGTAACCTCCTTGGTTTTAGAAAGGTTTAGCGAGCGTTGGGCCGCAGTGCCATGAATACAGTGAACTAGTGTATACCATGAGCTCGAGGTGGTTAAAGGTGAGAAGTAGACACGAAGCGCAAGCCGTAAGAAAGTGTGCGTGTGCCTCCTCTCGTTCAGTTTTTGGAATGTCCGCTGGATGGCGGTGCTTCTATATGAGGAATATATGATGAAAAGATACGAGATGGTGGTACTTGGAGTGTTTAATAGGTGGATTAACGGACACACAGACAGATGCATAGACGGACGCACGAATGGCTGCATAGATTGATGGACGCATGGACGAATACAGGGACGGACGCACAGATGGATGTGCGGACGAACAAACAGACGCACGCACGGACGGGCGGATGGACGCACGGGCGGCCACACAGACGCACGCATGGACGGACGGATGCTTTGCCCCACTCTCCATCATTCACTCCGTGGATATGCTGCTATTTTTTTGTCTAAAGTTAATATGCGCAGGTATCGGTACCGCAGTACGCGTCGTATATAAAATAAACATTTGCATGACATGTTGTCGACCCATTTTAGAAATTACCTCGGCCTGTTTTCCAGTCCTAAGTGGCACTTAAGGAATGTCATGTATAGCAGCTTTGATTTGACCAACTAGGTCATAGTACATACTGCGCGGCATTATGACGAGGAGGTGAAAAAAGACAAAGCCAACGATGAAATGAGTCACGATAGGATGTATGCATTTCTGAATCAATTCTCCCTTTTTTTCTCTCGCGCCGTATCGTATATTATCATACCACATATGCAAGCTCATAGATAGAAATGGGTTCGCTCGCCGTTCACGACCAGCGAGCATCACCAACAGTCACGATATAGGGCCTTCTATCACCATCGAAGATATATCCAGTTGCCAGAACAGAGGTTCTAAGAGGTTCACGTACCCAAACATACAGCGGAGCGAGCTAGTTCGATCACGATCCTCTTCGCTAAGTGCACTGAAAGCAGGCACAGCTCCACAAATGGCTACTACGAAAAAAAAATAACTTCAAAGTTGTCTCTATGCGTGCGTATGAACTTGTCGTACGTACGTAATTTTAAAGCATGTGCACGACGCAGTCAACAGTTAACCGCGTTGTTCACAGGAGGAAGCTTCTCGGGAAACATAACAAAAGCTTATAACAGTAGCTTCAAACACTCGCCGGCACTCGTAATTGCCTCATATCGCAAGGCGGAACAGGCTTTAGAAGATAACGCCACGCGTAGTGACAAGCGAAGGCACAGTCCTCAAGCGCCCACATTGCAATCCATCGAATCCTCACAAAGATGGCACCGAGCGCGCATCGTACCTTTTCGGTGTCTGCTAGCCCGAAACCTGCCTAAAACATTCCAGAAAGCTTCCACGACTAAATTGTCCTGGAAGCGTCTGGCGACCCTCGGGCTCCCCGCGGGTCACCAGAACCATTCAATCCGAGAAAAAACGAACGCCAACCGGAAGTGCGCCGTGGGGGGGGGGGGGGGGTAGCCTGAGAAAAACGAGTGCGCTCTGGCTGGCTCTGGCAGCCCGCAGGTATCCAGAAATGGAAAATCGAAGCGCCCCAGTGTTGAGTAGCGTGACCACGCCTCACCACCTGATCCCTTCCGCGTTGCCTGTAGTGGCGGTGCTGCAGTCGAATAAAGAGCCGCACCCCGCGTGCAGGTACTGCTATGGGCTTCAGCTTTTCCGGTGCGCTTTTTTGAAGCAGACTTCGTACCTGCCCATTATTCACGTCTCTTACATGATATTGTCACGATGAATCACAGGTACTGGGGGTTTAATAAACCACCGAATAGCTAGCGCTGGGACGATGCGTCAGTCGCGGCTGGGTCTCGAGTCGAGAAGAGGCACGTGATCTTCTTTCCTTCCTCCAGATGGCAGAGCCGCTCTTGCAGTCGACCACTACGTGTGGGTGGCATTATTCCCCTTTCAAAAAAAAAGTCCCAAATGAGGGAAACAAAAGTACATAGCACCACCCCGATTGATTGATTGATTGATTGATTGATTGATATGTGGGGTTTAACGTCCCAAAACCACTATATGATTATGAGAGACGCCGTAGTGGAGGGCTCCGGAAATTTCGACCACCTGGGGTTCTTTAACGTGCACCCAAATCTGAGCACACGGGCCTACAACATTTCCACCTCCATCGGAAATGCAGCCGCCGCAGCCGGGATTCGAACCCGCGCCCTGCGGGTCTGTAGCCGAGTACCTTAGCCACTAGACCACCGCGGCGGGACACATAGCACCACCCCGACGTTACGACATAGGCACGTGAAAAAAAAGAATTTAGACATTCAGATAAAGGAAAACTAGAAATAACGAGCGTGCCAATATAGAAAAAATCAGCGAACGAAGAAGCAAGTTCACAAAAATAAATAACATAAAGATTAGTGTACGGCAAGGAAAAAGTTACGAACAACGTGTAATAAATGGTTTCATGCGCAACACATGAACGACGTCCGGCCTTGGTCGTGTCCTGCTCCGTGCCTGCGATGTTGTGTCCGGAACCACTTCGTAGTTCACGTCACTGACGCGGCGTAACACTTTATATGGACCAAAGTACCGGCTCAGTAACTTTTCACTAAGACCACGGCGGCGGACGGGCGTCCACACCCAAACTTGGTCTCCGGGGTTGTAAAACACTTCTCTGTGGCGGATGTTATAGCGCCGTGCGTCTACCTGCTGTTGCTGGCCGATGTGTAGTCGCGCGAGCTGTCAGGCTTCCTCAGCACGCTCTGCGAATTCATCGGTGTCAGTTGCCAAATCGTCTTCGTCTTAACACAGGTAACATACAGTCCAGCATGGTCTGCACATCGCGGCCGTAAAGAAGCCGAAATGGCGTGATTAGCGTGGTCTCTAGCACGACGTTATTATACGTGAAGGTCACGTAAGGTAAGATCCGGTCGCATGTTTTGTGTTGTACGTCTATGTACATTGAGATCATGTCTGCGATGGTCTTATTCAGTCGCTCGGTAAGTCCGTTGGTTTGCTGGTGGTACGCAGTTGTCTTTCGGTGTCTGGTGTTGCTCAGTTTGAAAACTTCGTCCATAAGCTGCGCCGTGAATGCCGTCCCTCTGTCCGTTATTATACTGGAAGGAGCACCGTGTCGTAACACGATGTGGCGCATGAAAAATTGTGCTACCTCAGAAGCCGTGGCTCGTGGGATCACCTGCGTCTCAGCGTAGCGCGTCAGATGGTCGGTCAGGACGATCACCCATTTGTTGCTGTCCGCAGACAGGGGAAATGGCCCGAGAATGTCCATGCCGACTTGGTCGAATGGCGTGCAAGGTGCTTCAATGGGCTGAAGCAAACCAGCTGGCTTAACAGATGGTTGCTTTCGGCGCTGACATTCCCGACAGCTCTTGACGTACTTCTTGACGCTTGCTGGAAGTCCTGGTCAATAGTATCTCTCGCTAACTCTGGCAAGTGTCCGTGAGTAGCCCAGATGACCGGATGTGGGTTCGTCATGGCAAGCGAAGAGGACGTCGTCTCGCATGTCTCGAGGAACCACCAGGAGGTAGGCACGGTTGTTCGAACGAGCGTTCTTCTTGTACAGCACACCGTCTCGGAGGCAGAACGACCGCAACGAGCGGAATAAACGACGTGGTATGATTGTGCCCTGGCCCTCTAAATGATCGATGGTTGGACGAATCTCTGCATCATCCCGCTGCCGTTTGCTCAACTCTGATGAGGTAATGGCGCCCAGGAAGCCTTCGTCTTCCTCTGCTTCCTGACTGGCGACATGAAGGGGTGCGCGTGACAGTGTGTCAGCGTCTTCATGCTTACGACTGGATTTATGGACGGTGGTGACGTCAAATTCCTGCAGCTGCAAGCTCCACCGTGCTAGCCGTCCTGAAGGATCGCGCAGGCTTGCCAACCAACAGAGGGCGTGGTGGTCTGTCACCATTTTGAAGGGACGACCATAAAGGTACGGGCGAAACTAGGTGATTGCCCAAACGACAGCGAGGTACTCTTTCTCCGTAATGGAATAATTCGCCTCGGCACGGAATAGAGAGCGGCTGGCGTAGGCTATCACTCTTTCGATATCCTCTTGACGCTGAACGAGCACTGCACCAAGCCCAACGTTACTAGCGTCAGTATGGACCTCCGTGTCAGCATCATCGTCGAAATGAGCGAGAACGGGCGCTGATTGCATGCGCTGTCGCAGTTCATCAAAAGCTGCTTGTTGCTCGTTTTCCCAGACAAACGGCGTGTCGTCCCTTGTGAGACGAGTCAAAGGTTTTGCTATCTGTGAAAAGCCATGAATGAACCGGCGATAGTAGGCGCACAAACCAAGGAAGCGCCGGACGGCTTTCTTATCGACAGGAGCTGGTAATTCGGCAACAGCAGAAAGCTTGTCTGGATCGGGCCGGACTCCTTCGGCGCTAACTACATGTCCAAGAAATTTTAGCTCTTCATAGCCGAAGTGGCACTTCTGTGGCTTTAGTGTGAGGTCCGCTGATCGGAAAGCCTCCAGCACGCTGCGCAGGCGGTGAAGGTGCTGCTCGAACGTGGCAGAAAAGACCACCACATCATCAAGGTAGACAAGACGAGTCTGCCACTTGAGCCCTGTGAGGACAGTGTTCATCATTCGCTGGAAAGTTGCCGGCGCTGAACACAAGCCGAAAGGAAGTACTCGAAATTCGTATAGGCCATCTGGAGTCATGAAGGCTGTCTTCTCGCGGTCTCGCTGATCTACCTCGATTTGCCAGTACCTGCTTTTGAGATCGAGAGAAGTGAAATAATGGGCACGACGAAGTCTATCCAGCGAATCGTTGATACGCGGCAGCGGGTATACATCATTTTTTGTCACGTTGTTAAGCTTTCGGTAATCGACGCAGAAGCGTAGCGACCCGTCCTTCTTTTTGACAAGCACGACTGGAGATGACCACGGGCTGTTGGATGGTTCGATAACGCCATCGTCATGCATCTCGCGAACTTGCGTACGTATCGCTTCACGTTCTTTAGCCGACACGCGGTAGGGGTGCTGGTGTATTGGGCGTGCGTCCTCGTACGTGATGATCCTGTGTTGAGTGATGGACGTTTGGTGGATGTTTGAGCAATTTGCGAAGCAAGACCTGTATTCGAACAAGAGCGCTTGCAGCGCAGTCCGGTTTTCGGTGGACAGATCAGGATTGATGTCAATGTTGCTCATTGACGTGTCTGCGTTATCTACTATTTCTGACGTGAGACAGTTGGTTACGTTTGCTACTTCGTGGGCAAACGCTATCGAAATGCCACGGAAAAGGTGTCGATGCTCGTTGCTAAAGTTAGTAACGAGCAATTCAGATCGGCCATCACGAACGTGTGTTACACTTCTCGCTACACAGATGCCTTGCTGCAGGAGGTGTTCTAAATTTGTGTCGGCCACCACATCGCCATCGCTCAAACCATGTTACGTCGGCAAGAACACTTGCTCGAGGAGAAAGCGTCACGCTCTGTTCAGAAATACGGAGTACGTCGACACGCCCTCCGATATCCTTCACGTTGTTTGCTCGCTGGGCTGAGAACGTGACGCGGCGCTCTTGCAGATCAACAATAGCTCCATTTCCCTGTAGAAAGTCAACTCCCAGAATGACGTCATGGGAGCATTCGCGTAGAACAAGGCAGCTTGCTACGAATGTATACCCTTGAATCTGTACTCTAGTTGTGCAGGCACCCAGTGGAGTAACGACATGGCCACTAGCTGTCCGAATCTGCGAGTTATGCCATGGCGTGATTACTTTCTTCAGCTGCGTTGTCAGTTTCCCGATCAGTATGGAATAGTCTGCGCCGGTATCCACTAACGCATTAACTACACAACCATCAATTGTCACTGCTATGTCAAGTGAAAGCCAGCTATCCTTTGCAGCAGCAGGTGATGTCGGACCAGTTTCTCTACGGTTCTGCGTCAACAGGAGGTCTTCAGCGCTTCGACGTTCAGCGATCCCGCTCCCAGAGGTCGCTTTGGCTAGTTTTCTCTGTGGGGGCTGGAAGATCGTGCGGTAGAATACCGCTGGGGCGTTGATGAAAATCGCCTCGGTGATGGCGAGCGCGACTGGCGCACGGCAGACGGTGGTGCATGCTGCTGGGAGAGTTTTCGATGTCGCGTGGTCTCTGGCCGTAACGGGGTAGTGGCGAGTACGCAGAGAAGCCGGCGAAGCCCAAGACGGCGATATGGGCACTGGCGGTACAAGTGATCAGCTTCTCCGCAGTGAAAGCATAGAGGCCGGTGATCGGGTGTGCGCCAGACATCGGACTTCCGAGGAGACGAGTGCCGATTGTCGATGTACTGGACCGGTTGCACCGAACGATGGGCGACAGAAGCACCACGGGCGAAGGGCAGGGGTGGTGGCATGTACGTGCCTTCGTAGTATGGTATGTGCTGCGTTGACTCGAGTGAAACTGCAGGGACAGGATGAACGAACAATGGCGGCGATGCAGCAGGGCGTTTCAAGGCTTACGCGTAGGTTGTCCCACGGCGGTATTCAGCAGGAGCTGACGCAGCTGTATCAGGAGGCAAGGTGTCCCGGAGGGCCTGGTGCAGCTCATCCTTGATCACAGTTGCAATAGTGCTAAGCGTAGGATGAGGTGTTACACCAGCCTTTTGCAACTCTTCACGTACGATATTACGGATGAGTTCACGTAGGGAGTCATTGCTGGTCTAGCGGTGGTGAAAATGTCAGCAGTGGACATGCCACTGACTTGCCTGTCGTATTGGTTTGATTGCTGCTGCAGCATTTTTTCCATTGTCACGGCTTTGGATAAGAACTCCGCGACCGTCTTCGGAGGGCTTCGCACGAGGCCAGCGAAAAGCTGGTCCTTGACACCGCGCACCAAGTGACGCAACTTCTTGTCCTCCGTCATTCTTGTATCTGCCCGTCGGAAGTGGCGCGCCATGTCTTTGACGTACGCGGTCACAGTTTTGTTTGGCGACTGGACGCAGGCCGGCATATGTCTGCACAAGTCTACGAGAGAATTCAGGCCACGTCGTCAGCTGCTCCTCTCGATTTTGATACCAAACGCGTGCCCCGTTTTTGAGATAGAAGTAGACACGAACCAGTTTCGCCATGTCGTCCCACTGATTCAAGGTGGCTACGCGCTCGAAGTCCGCCAACCAGTCCTCAAGGTCCTCGCGCTCCGTACCATAGAACGTCGCCGGTGCCCGTGGGCTTTCCAACGTATAGCGGTTCGACGACGTGCTTCCCGCGCCGGTTGGCGAGGTCTGTACCGAAGTGCTAGTCATGTTTGTTGGCATGGTGGGAGCAGTATCGTCGACTTCCTGAGGCTATCCCCTGATTCGGCGGCTGGTCCGATGCACGGGAGTATTGACTGGCACTGGACACGTATTACGGCATCCTGGGGGGGTCTGTAGCATCCTTGAGACTACCCAGCACCTCCACCAATTTGTCACGATGAATCACAGGTACTGGCGGTTTATTAAACAACCGAATAGCTAGCGCTGAGACAATGCGTCAGTCGTGGCTGGCTCTCGAGTCGAGAAGAGGCACGCGATCTTCTTTCTTTTCTCCAGATAGTAGAGCCGCTCTTGCAGTCGACCCACTACGTGTGGGTGGCAATATCATAACCCTCAAAGTATGACACGCCAATCTACTGAATTTAAGCTCCTTAAAGTCCTTCTGACAGATCGAAAATATTTAGACAGGGCGTGTCTTATTATGATTTCTTTTGTCTTAAATCTTTCCTCGTTGGGGAGGCGTCTACTGCCCGCTGTTGCATATATGCAACGTGCAGTTTACCAACCTACAAATGGCGCAGGTGGCCATGGTCCGGAAAAAAGTTGATGTTACTCTCAATCAGTAGTGTTTCTAGTTCAGCAATTCACAATTTCACCACTGGGGGCAGCGTTGCGCCCGCAAAGCTGCCCCCACTATGTATGGCAATATTGCAATAGAACAGAAGGCAGCAAAAAGGGCGGTGGAATTGGTGCATTCATGCGTAAAAGTATGGGTTGGCAAAGAGTCAAGAAGGGATGCATGGAAGATTTATGGCTAAGAAGGAAAGTAGCTGGGCAGATGACACTCCTTGGTTTCGTGTACTTGTGAATGGGGCAAAGGCGAGAGAGGAAAACCGGGCAATGGTGGAGTGTTTATCAAAGGACATTGAGGAATTAGGAGGAGAGTGCGAGATAATTATACTAGGAGGTATGAATGCGCACATAGAAGATATATATGGGTATATTGACCCAGCAGGCAAATTGATTATGGCGATGTGGGAAAGGTATGATTTAATCATTTGCAACAGTACTGAGAAGTGTGAAGTGCAAATAACATGGGAGGTAGGAAGGCTGCAGTCGACGATAGATTATGCACTGATGTCACATAGGATGTATGATAGGCTCAGAGGAATGCACATAGATGAATGTGGCTCCAAAAGTCTGGGTAGTGATCACAAACGTATCAAGCTAAGCTTTGGAAGAGCAGTGAAAGTGGGAAGGAGACAAGATGAGCAACTACAGGAAAAAATTTATTCAGAAAAGCAAATAGAAATATCAACTAAATAAGTTGAGAAAATAATCAGAGAGGATAATGAAACAGTGTGGACATACACTAATCTAATTAAACTGTTTGAGTTCTTAGAGCTTGCTATGGCACGTGACAAGTCACCCCAGAAAAGAAGACACGAACCCAAGAGTTGGTGAAATGAAGAAGTTAAGAGAGTCATAGCAGAAGACCAGGAAGCCTCTTGGGAACACAGACATGCTAAGCAATGGGGTGAACCGACAGATGACGTTGAAAGAAAATGAGACATCTTTCTAAGCTGTAGAAGGGAAGCATCCCTTCGGATCAATGAAACGATTGGAAGAAAGGGGGCTCGGTGGCTGGCAGAAGTACACAAAAAGGATAGAAAGGCAGTTGCGAAATTTTGGAACCATATTGTCACGTGCTTGTCAAAAAGAAAGACAATGACAGTTGTGCATGTGCCATGAAGTACAATGAAATGGATGAAAAAGAAGAACTCTCTTGCGCGTTCTATTAAAAAAACCTACCTGCTTCTGGTGTCTCAGTTTCTGCCGCAAGACCTCTGTTTCGACGTCGTGACACTGGTGGAGGCGCTGGAGCCTACACCCTGATGCAGGACAGTCTTACTCGGACCCGTTCACCTAGTCCAGAGACTCAGCCCCTCGTAACGACTCCAGTGCACCGATTCAGTCGGCGCCTACTAGGCCTAAGTCCAGAGTCCGCACCTGTTCCGCCTCTTTCCAGCATGGCAGCTCCTACGACATCCACGGTTATCCCGCCATCGCAGACCACTCTTCCCTCGCAGGTAACTCTTGAACATCCTCGCGTTCCTGAAGTTTTCCGTGGGGAAGAGTACGAGGATGTCGAAGACTGGCTCGAACAGTTCAAACGGGTCGCTGTATCCAACAACTGGAGCGAACAGCACAAACTTGGCCGTGCATATTTCGCACTGGAAGATAGCACTCGCACGTGGTATGAGAACCGCGAGGCTACATTCCAATCTTGGGAAGACTTCCGTCGAAAGCTTCTCGCTACATTTTTGAACTCGGACCGACGGTATCGCGCACAGCAAGTGATTGAGACACGCGTGCAAAAAGCCAATGAAACAGCCGCCATGTACGCAGAGGGTATGATCCGTCTGTTTCGACGAGCTGACCCTGACATGCCCGAAGCGAAGAAGGTGCGTCACCTAATGCAGGGTGTTAAGGAACAAGTGTTTGCGGGCCTCGTAAGAAATCCACCTACAACTGTAGATGAATTCATAAGAGAGGCGACAGTCTTCGAGCGCGCACTGCAACAACGATGCCGACACTTTGACCGCCTGCAGAACCACACGGCAGTAAGTGCTGCAGCTCAGAACACTGCCGTATGCGAAAGTTTCCTGTGGCAAATGATTAGAGAAATACTGCATGATGAACTTCGGGCCCTCTGCGTTCCCCCTGTCCAACCGCCAGTCGCATCTGTTGCCGAAATCGTCTGCCAGGAGTTGAGGCAAGCCATTACACCACCTGCTCCAAATCCTGAGCCACATCCAGCGAGCTACGCTGATGTGGTTCGTCGTCCTCCACCGACATTTGTGGTGACGCCCTTCCAGCCACAACCCACTGCCGTACCTTGGTGGCAACGAGATTCTACGAGACGACCACCAGTTCGCCGAACTGACTTGTGGCGCATGGCCGACCGTCGACCTATATGCTACCGCTGCGGAGAACCCGGTCACATTGCCCGCTATTGCCGTCACGGTGATTCTGTGTTCGGGAACTTTTCTCGTCCCGCTTCTTTCCGCTCCGAAGAACGTCGTGCCCACGATGCCGATCAACTATCGCCTGCTCAAGCAACCCCACCGCGTCGCTGGCGATCTCCATCACCTGCGCGTCACCGTGACTTCCCTCAGAGCTACGCGGACGTAACCAGAGGCCGTTCGCCTAGCCCGCGCCGGGGAAACTAACTGATGCGACATCGGGGGGCAAGGTTGCCAATCGTCGACACACTGAAAAGTTCCCCCAATCATCGCAAGAAGGTATGACGACAACGACGATGAATACGACGACGAATAATAATGCTGAAGAAGTTGTACGTGCCGATCTGAGCGTTCTCATTGACGGACATCACGTTACAGCACTGGTCGACACTGGCGCCGACTTCTCAATCATGCGACAAGAGCTCGCCGACCGCCTCAGAAAGGTCAAGACACCGTGGACAGGGCCGCACATAAGGAGTGCTGGTGGTCAGCTGATGACACCCACGGGTAAATGCACCACTAGACTTCGCATCGGAGATTCTAGCTTTGTGGCCACTTTCGTCCTGTTGCCAGACTGCTGTAAAGAGTTAATTTTGGGCATGGATTTTCTTCAAGATCATGGCGCTGTTATCAACATCCCTCAACGTATGGTGACGTTTTGCGCTCATCCTTATGCCGACAACAGCAGTGAAGAACCACGCAGCCGTTTGCGAATAGCCGACGATGTGACACTCCCACCGAGATCCTGCTGCCTTGTGTCAGTGTCCAGTGGGTGTCCTTGCTATAAAGATGTGATAGCGGAGCACATAGTCACTCTTTTGTTAACGCAAGGCATTTCCATCGCGAGGGGCGTCCTGGCGCTTACTGGTGGACAGGCGGAATTGCTGCTCACAAACTTCAGCAACGAGCGCCGTCAAATCCAGAAGGGTACCGCAATTGCCTACTACGACGATGTAGACCAAGCCGGGGATCGTTTTACCTTGCAACCAAATGACGCGGCTGTCCCCGCCTTGACAACTTTGTCGGTGGACATCTGCTCTACGCTACCGCCCTCTGATAGAAAGCGCCTGCTTGAACTTATACACCAATTCGAAGACTGCTTTTCGCGTACGTCAAAGGTACAGCAAACACCATTGACCAAGCACCGCATCATTACTGAAGACAACACGCGACCAATTCGGCAAAACCCCTACCGTGTGTCTCCGAAAGAGCGCGAGGAGATTCAGAAGCAAGTACACAAGATGCTCGCGGATGACGTCATACAACCTTCGAAAAGTCCTTGGGCGTCCCCCGTGGTTTTGGTCAAGAAAAAAGACGGCAGCTCGCGCTTCTGTATTGATTATCGCAAGTTGAACCAAGTCACGAAGAAAGACGTCTATTCACTGCCCCGCATAGACGATTCACTCGATCGGCTGCGTCATGCGCGCTATTTCTCTTCAATGGACCTCTGAAGCGGCTACTGGCAGATAGAAGTCGACGAGAGAGATCGTGAAAAAACAGCCTTCGTGACGCCCGACGGTCTCTACAAATTTAAGGTGCTTCCTTTTGGGTTGTGCTCGGCGCCAGCCACTTTTCAACGTCTCATGGACACCGTACTATCAGGCCTGAAGTGGCAAACATGCTTGGTCTATCTCGACGATGTTATTGTATTCTCAGCAACATTCGAGGAACATCTCAGCCGTTTATTCACCGTCCTCCAAGCCATACGTTCGGCCGGCCTTACTTTAAAACCGGAAAAATGTCATTTTGGTTTTAACAAACTCAACTTCTTAGGCCACGTTGTCAGTCACGAGGGTGTTCGACCTGACTCGGCCAAAATAGACGCCGTAGCGCAATTTCCTGCACCATGCGACAAAAAGGCCGTGAGACGCTTTTTAGGGTTGTGTGCCTATTACCGGCGATTTATTGAGGACTTTTCGTCTATTGCGGCGCCATTGACACGACTCACACGTGAGGACGTCCCCTTCTTTTAGGGGGAACAACAGCAAATGGCGTTCAATGAACTACGACAACGCCTGCAAACACCTCCAGTCCTCGCGCACTTCGACCAGGAAGCCCCTACAGCACTTCACACTGACGCCAGCAATGTAGGTTTGGGTGCCGTTCTGGTGCAGTGGCAAGACGGCTGTGAAAGAGTAATAGCCTACGCCAGCAGAACTCTCTCTCGCACGGAGGAGAACTACTCGACTACCGAGAAGGAGTGTCTCGCCGTGGTGTGGGCGGTCATCAAATTTCGTCCATATTTGTACGGCCGCTCCTTCAAGGTTGTAAGCGACCATCACTCTTTGTGCTGGCTCACCAACCTTTAAGATCCATCTGGCCGTTTGGCACGCTGGAGCCTAAGACTTCAAGACTTCGACATGACCATCGTCTATAAATCTGGGAAGCGGCACACCGACGCCGACTGTCTCTCACGGTCGCCAGTGGAGACTGTCGGTCGTGATGACGAAAACATCGACGCGGCATTCTTGGGTGTCGTCAACACGGCCACTATTGCACAGAAGCAGCGCAGTGACCCCGAGCTGTTACCACTCATTGAATATTTAGAAGGACGACGTCAGGACGTGCCGCGGTTATTTGCCAGAGGACTGCCATCTTTTTGCTTGCGAAACGATGTTCTCTATAAGAGAAACTTCTCACCAACCGGCAACCCGCACTTGCTCGTCGTGCCTGCCTCTCTTCGAAAAGAAATTATGGAAGCGTGCCATGATGAAGCAACTTCTGGTCATCTTGGCTACACCCGAACATTGTGCCGACTGCGATGCAAGTACTACTGGCCAAAGTTACCCGCTGATGTTAACCATCACGTGCGAACTTGCACCGACTGCCTAAGACGCAAAGCACCTCCTAGCAAGCCAGCCGGTCTTTTACATCCAGTACTAGCACCAGCGAAGCCGTTCACTCTGATTGGAATGGATTTCCTGGGCCCCTTTTCAACTTCCACAACAGGTAACAGATGGATAATCGTGGCCACCGATTACCTCT
The DNA here is from genome assembly GCA_013436015.1 of Rhipicephalus annulatus. Taxonomy (NCBI): domain Eukaryota; kingdom Metazoa; phylum Arthropoda; class Arachnida; order Ixodida; family Ixodidae; genus Rhipicephalus; species Rhipicephalus annulatus. Next base: position 33,503 of record WOVY01000697.1, read on the forward strand.
CCCGTTATGCGGAGACTAAAGCTATGCAGCGCGGCACAGCAGCAGAGGCCGCTCAGTTCTTCATCGAAAACATCGTCCTTCGGCATGGCGCTCCGACAGCAGTGATCACAGACAGAGGACCTGCCTTCACCGCAGAACTTTTGGAGTAGGTTCTCAGACTCAGCGGTACAGCTCACCGGAAAACAACTGCTTACCATCCGCAGACAAACGAACTGACAGAGCGCCTGAATAGGACCCTCACAGACATGATCAGCATGTACGTTGACACAGAGCATAAAAACTGGGATCAGATATTGCCGTACGTGACCTTTGCCTATAATACCGCTCGACAAGAAACCACTGGAATGACGCCGTTCAGTCTGATCTATGGTCGCGAAGCCACGACAACGTTGGACGCCATGTTGCCGCATGAGTGTGACGACATCCATGTGGACGCCGAAGAGTTCACTCAGCGCGCCGAGGAAGCCAGACAGCTCGCGCGTGTGCGCATCTGTCATCAACAGCATCAAGATGCACAACGGTACAACCCCCGACACAAGTTTATTAGCTACACACCGGGCGACAAGGTCTGGGTCTGGATTCCGATACGTCTACGTGGACTGTCGGAAAAACTGCGAAGACGATACTTTGGCCCATACAGCGTCACGCGACGCTTGAACGACGTGAACTATGAAGTTGTTTCTGACACTGACTGTAGTTCTAAGCGTCAAAATCATTTACCCGAAGTCGTACACGTCGTGCGTATGAAACCGTATTTATCCAGTTGACGCGACCACTTCATACGCCTGGTAGAGCGCCTAGGTTGTGCATCGGGACGATGCCTCTTTCGGAGGGAGGCAAATGTCACGTGCTTGTCAAAAAGAAAGACAATGACAGTTGTGCATGTGCCATGAAGTACAATGAAATGGATGAAAAAGAAGAACTCTCTTGCGCGTTCTAATAAAAGAACCTACCTGCTTCTGGTGTCTCAGTTTCTGCCGCAAGACCTCTGTTTCGACGTCGTGACAATATGAACTCCCTAAGAAATGAGACAAGCCTAGAACAGAGGTTTATAACTACAGCTGAAGGTGCTAGGCTAGAAGGGGGACAAGCTATTGAATATATAAGAACAAGGGTGACAGAAAATTTTCAACAGAGAAGTGCCTTATGCACCACAATAGAGAAGAATGGATCAAGCGGCACAACAGATCCATTTTCACAACGAGAGTGGAAAAGAGTGGCTGAGAAGAGAGTTCCAAGTAGCACATCAACAGGCCCAGATGGCATTCCATTGATGCTGACAAAGACATTGGGTCCTAAGTCTAAACAGACTTTGAGAGAGGCAGTGAGCAAAACAATTATCGATGGTGAAGTCCCCGATGGATGGAAACTTAGCAGGATGAGCATGATCTATAAAGAAAAGGGAGACAAAGCTGACATAAACAACTACCGCCCTATCACAGTGAAATCAATGATCTACAGGCTGGCAATGCAAATTATAAAGTAAAGACTGCAGGCATGGATAGTGGATGTGGTGGTGCTGGGGGAACTGCAGTATGGAGTTTGAAAAACAGGAGGTTGGAAGACAACCTGTTTTCACTGACGCAGTGCATAGAAAAGAAACACAGGCCTCTGTGGCTAGCATTTTTTCGATATCAAGGGAGCGTACGATAACGTGGTTCAAGAGGACTTGTGGGGAATACTGGACACACTAGGTGTGGAAGATGGAGTTACTAATCTTTTAAAGGATATCTATAAAAGTAACAAGGTAGTTATAAGGTGGAAAAAACAGGTATCCAAGCCCACAGAGGTAAAACGGGGCTCAGGCAAGTGTGTCCTCTGTCATCCTTGTAATTCATGATGTACCTACAAGTATTAGAGGCCAAATTAGAGGGAAGTGAACTGGGCTTCAACCTCTCTTTCATCAAACAAGGAAAACTCATTGAACAGGCACTACCAGCATTGATGTACGCAGATGATATAGTGCTAATGGCCGACAACAAGGAAGGTTTGCAAAGATTGATGGACTTCTGCGGTAATGAGGGAGATAGGTAAGATTTCAGACTCAGTAAGAAAAAATCAGCAGTCATGATTTTTAATGTTAATGAAGGTAGTGAGCTCAAGATACAAGAGGTCACGTTAGAGATAACAGATGAATACAAATATCTGGGCGTATGGATAAGCAATGGTACCTAGCACCTAAGGGAACACGAAATATACGTAACGACTAAAGGTAACAGGAATGCAAAAGAGATGAAAAAAAGGGGACTGTGGAATTACAATAGGTATGATGCTGTGAGAGGAATATTGTCACGTCGTTTCAGGGGGTGTCGGCAAGGTTTATTTACGTCTGAGCAACAGGGCTCTAACGAAGCGCGTCGGTTGGGGTGGTTTGCCAGAGCAGGGGGGGGGGACCCACGCGCACTTCTTTCTTCTCTGTGGTGTGAGCCTTCACCTTGGCATACGACCCACTGCTTGAAGTAGGTGGCTATATTCCTCCTCAACCAAAAAAAAGAAAGAGCATCGTCCCGATGCTGTAAAGTTAGTGAAAAAAAACCAAAACAAGGTAGCTTAAGCCATGAAAAAGGGCACCAATAATCAAATGTTAGACGCGACAAGTTCACCAATGATGAGGCAATTGTCGGAGCACAAATAAAAAAAACACAGGAAAAGTGGTCTTTTAGGAACGCGCAAAATAAGGCTTCATGCGCACCACGTGAACTATGTCAGAGGTCGGTTGTTTTCGTTGTACCCATCTTGACGACGTAGCGTCCGGAACCACTTCATAGTTTATGTCGCTCACGCGGCGTAATACTTTATACGGACCGAAGTATCTGCTGAGCAACTTTTCGGAGAGGCCACGGCGTCGAACAGGGGTCCAAACCCAAACTTGGTCTCCCGGACTGTAAGATACGTCATTGTGACGCATATTGTAACGCCGTGCATCGACCTGTTGCTGCTGACCAATGTGTAGCCGGGCGAACTGGCGAATTTCCTCGGCACGCTCTGCAAATTCTTCTGCGTCAGTTGTTAATTGATCGGCGCCTTCACAAGGAAGCATCGCATCCAGCATCGTCTGAACTTCGCAGCCGTAGAGAAGGTGAAACGGTGTAAATCGCGTTGTTTCTTGAACGGCGGTGTTATAAGCAAACGTCACATAAGGCAAAATGCAATCTTATGTTTTGTGTTGGACGTCGATGTACATGGAGATCATGTTTGTGACTCTTATTTAGTCGCTCGGTTAAGCCGTTGCTCTGCGGATGGTAAGCAGTCGTCGTTCGATGCCTAGTGTTACTCAGTCGAAAAACTTCATCAATAAGCTGTGCAGTGAACGCTGTTCCTCTGTCGGTTATCACTGTAGATGGAGCACCGTGGCGCAGAACAATGTGGCACATGAAGAACTGTGCTACCTCAGAAGCCGTGGCTCATGGTATCGCCTGTGTCTCAGCATAGCGGGTCAAATAGTCAGTTGCAACAATGAGCCATTTGTTGCCATCGAACGATAAAGGAAATGGGCCGAGAATTTCCATGCCGACTTGGTCAAATGGCTTGTGGGGTGGATCAATTGGCTGAAGTAATCCAGCCGGCTTGCTTGGTGGCGACTTTCGACGCTGGCATTCACGACAGCTTTTGACGTACTGCTTCACGCTTGCCGAAAGTCCGGGCCAGTAGTACGCCTCACTTACTCTGGTTAGCGTTCGCGAGCAACCTAGGTGACCAGATGTGGGCTCGTCCTGACACGCGGAGAGGACTTCGTCCCGCATGTCCTTCGGAACGACGAGGAGGTAAGCGCGGCTCGTAGAACGGGCGTTTTTTTTGTAGAGAACATTATCTCGGAGGCAGAAAGACGTCACGACGCGAGATGGATGGCGAGGTATAACGGCGCTATGACTCTCCAGATAGTCGATGAGCGATCGAATCTCTTCATCGTCTCGCTGGCGTCTGCTCAAGTCAGATGAGCTAAGGGCGCCCAGGAAACCGTCATCGTCCTCTTCGTCGTGATTGACTAAAAGTATGGGTGCACGCGACAGTGTATCAGCGTCTTCATGCTTCCGTCCAGACTTATATACGATGGTAACATCAAATTCCTGTAGACGCAAGCTCCATCGGGCCAGTCGTCCAGAGGGATCACAAATGTTTACCGACCAGCAGAGGGCATGGTGGTCCGTCACCACTTTAAATGGACGACCATAGAGGTACGTAATCAAGGTGGACGATTGGGCGAGTTGGTGATGCATGATCGACGTATGTAACTGCGCGGTAGTAAACACGGACGACAAGAAGATACAAGGACTGCGCTTGTCCTTGTATCTTCTTGTCGTCCGTGTTTACTACCGCGCAGTTACATACGTCGATCATAGAGGTACGGGCGAAACTTGGTGATCGCCCACACTACTGCGAGACACTCTTTCTCTGTGGTCGTGTAATTCACCTCGGTACGGGACAGTGAGCGGATGGCATAGGCTATAACTCATTCTTTGCCGTGTTCATGCTGGACGAGCACTGCGCCAAGGCCGATGTTACTGGCGTCAGTGTGCACCTCTGTGTCAGCATCATCGTCAAAATGCGCAAGAACAGGGGCTGACTGCATCCGCTGTCGTAGCTCGGCAAAAACAGCCTGTTGTTCGGTAGCCCATACATAAGGTGTGTCGTCGCGTGTAAGGCGAGTCAAGGGTTCCACTATCTTCGAAAACCCTCTAATAAATCGTCGATAGTAGGCGCACAAGCCCAGAAAGCGCCAAACACTCTTTTTGTCTGTAGGATGCGGAAACGCGGCTACAGCGGCAAGTTTGTCGGGGTCGGGTCGGACTCCTTTCGCATTGACTACATGGCCAAGGAATTTGAGCTCTTTATAACCAAAGTGACACTTCTGTGGTTTGAGTGTAAGATCTGCTGATTGAATAGCCTGTAGCACACTCCTGAGACAGTCAAGATGTTGCTGGAAGGTTTCAGAAAAAACGACAACATCATCAAGGTATACGAGACAAGTTTGTCACTTCAGACCAGTAAGCACACTGTCCATCATTCGTTGGAAGGTTGCGGGCGCTGATCACAAACCAAAAGGAAGGACTCGAAATTTATACAGGCCATCAGGGGTAACAAAGGCCGTTTTCTCGCGGTCTCGCTCGTCAACCTCAATCTGCCAGTACCCGCTTTTTAAATCCAAAGAGGAAAAATAGTGGGCGCGGCGTAATCTGTCTAACGAGTCGTCGATGCGTGGCAGCGGGTACACGTCCTTTTTAGTCACGCTGTTCAGCTTCCGGTAATCGATGCAAAAACGTAGCGTTCCGTCTTTATTCTTGACTAGGACGACCGGAGAGGACCACGCACTGTTGGAAGGCTCGATGATGCCGTCGTCAAGCATTTATCGAACTTGCGTACGAATGGCTTCTCGTTCTTTCGCTGACACACGGTAAGGTTGTTGGTGTACTGGGCGGGCGTCGTCGTAAGTGACGATTCTGTGCCTAGTGATTGAAGTCTGGCGCACCTTAGAGGAAGCAGCGAAGCATGACTTGAATTCAAGCAAGAGTTTTCGCAGTGCTGTCTGGTTTTCTGGTGTGAGGTTAGAATTAATATCGATATTGTTTAGAGACGTATCGGTGGCCTCCACTGCGTCCGACGAGAAGCAGATGGAAACGGTTCCTAATTCATCTGCAAACGCTAACGAAGTGCCACGGAAAAGGTGTCGGTGTTCGTTGCTGAAATTTGTAACGAGCAGTTGAGATTGGCCATCACGTAGCTGTATGATACTCCTAGCTACACAAACACCTTGAGTCAGCAGGTGTTCAAAATTACTTTCTGCAATCGCTTCACCATTTCGCAATCCACAGTATGTGATGTCGACAATAACACTGGCTCTTGGAGGAAGCGTTATACTTTCAGCAGAAACACGAAGAACGTCGGCACGTTGTTGGTCGTCCTGCTTGTCGATTGCTCGGTCGGCTGAGAAGGTGATGCGATTTTCTTGAAGATCAATGACAGCTCCATACTCCTGCAGGAAGTCAATACCAAGAATAACGTCGCGTGAACATTCACGGAGCACAAGGAAACTTCCTACAAAAGTATAACTACAGACCCGAACTCTACTCGTGCAGGTTCCAAGCGGAGAGACGGTGTGGCCACCAGCCGTTCAAATAACGGAGCCATGCCAGGGCGTGATTACCTTCTTTAGTAGTCTGGTCATTTTCCCGCTTAGTATAGAATAGTCAGCCCCGGTATCAACTAAAGCACCTACTGCATAGCCGTCTTTCAGCACCGGTATATCCAGAGAAAGCCGCACATATCGCTCAGTCGAATCTACACCCTTTACTGTTAGCGTCGATCGGAGGTCTTCAGCACGTCGATTGCCAGCGACCTCGCCTCCAAGGGTCACTTGCGTTAGTTTTCCCGGTGGGGACTGGGGGACCGTGCGCCAGCATGGCGCTGTGGCGAAGATGAAAAGCGCCTCGGCGACGGTGAGCGTGGCTGATGTCCAGAAGGCGGTGGCATGCGCTGTTGAGCCAGGTAGTCCTCAATGTCCCGGGGTCGCTGGCCAAACCGAGGAGGCGCTGAATATACTGAAAAGCCGCGCAGCCCGAGGCGGCGGTATGAACAGTGGTGGTACAAATGGTTCGCTTCACCGCAGTGGAAGCACAAAGGTCGGTGATTAGAAGTGCGCCAAACATCAGATTTCCGAGGCGAAGCACGTCTGTCGTCAACGTAGTGTGCTGATTGTTCCGCAAGATGCACAGGGCTGGCGTAAACGAGGGGTGGGGGCGTGCTTGTGTTCTCGTAGTACCGTAGAGGCTGCGCCGACTGAAGTGAAACCGTAGGAGGTGCTTGAACAAACAGCGGGGAAGAGGAAGCTGGGCGCTTCAAGGCTTCCGCATAGGTCGCACGGTGGTAGTCAGCCGGGGCGGGTGTGGCGTTATCCAGGCTCACAGGGTTACGAAGGGCATGATGCAGCTCGTCCTTGACGATGCTTGCAATGGAACTCACCGTAGGTAGTGGTGGTGTGGCAGCCTTTTGCAGCTCCTCGCGTACTATAGAGCGGATAAGGTCGCGCAGACACTCGGTGTTGCTCCCAAAAGTCGCGAGAACTTGAGCAGTGGACGTGTTCACTTGCCGCTCATAAAGGGTGAATCGATGCTGAAGCGTCTTTTCCATTGAGACGGCTTCGGACAAAAACTCGGCGACCGTGTTCGGAGGGCTCCGTACAAGGCCAGCGAAAAGCTGCTCCTTAACTCCCCGCATAAGGTGACGCACCTTCTTTTCTTCTGTCATACCCGGATCAGCCCGTCGGAACAGGCGCGTCATATCTTCCACATAGGTCATGACAGTTACATTGGGCATCTGGATGCGGGCCTGGATCGCTCGCTCCGCTCGTTCGTGGCGATCAGCACTTCTGTAAGTATCCAACAGCCGGCGGCAGAATTCGGGCCACGATGTCATCTGTTCCTCGTGATTCATGTACCAGGTACGAGCTCCATCCTCCAAATAGAAATACACACGCCGTAGTTTGGCCGCGTCGTTCCAGTCGTTCAAAGCAGCCACGCGTTCGAAGTCGACCAACTAGTCCTCGACGTCTTCGAGCTCGGTGCCATGAAACGGTGTCAGAACCTGTGGACTTTCGAGGGTGTACCGAGTCACCGGGGGGTTTTCCGTACCTGTTAAAGTGGTTTGAACGGACGTGCTCATCATACTGGGGTGAACTGTAGGGTCAGCTTCAGGTGGCAATCCCCTGATCCTGCGGCTTTTCCGATGAACGGGTGTGTTGACTCGCACTGGGCTTGTGGTGCCGCTTCCAGGAGGGGCCTGAAACATCCGTGAGGGGCTACCCAGCACCTCCACCAATTGTCACGTCGCTCCAGGGGGTGTCGGCAAGGTTCATTTACGTCTGAGCAACAGGGCTCTAACCAAGCGCGTCGGTTGGACTTGTTTGTTGTTGTTGTTGTTGTTGTTGTTTCCCTGTGCAAATGGCTTGTTTGCCAGAGCAGGGGTGGGCCCACGCGCACTTCTTTCTTCTCTGTGGTGTGAGCCTTCACCTTGGCATACGACCCACTACTAGAAGTAGGTGGCAATATATGGAAAGGGGTCATGGTTCCGGGTCTGACGTTCGGCAATGCGATCTTGTGCATAAGATCAGAAATTCAAGCAAGATTAGAAATTAAGCAACGTGGAATAGGTAGGCTTGCTTTAGGAGCTCACGGGAATACACCAAATCAGGGAGTACAAGGTGATATGAGATGGACATCATTTGGGGGCAGGGAAGCTAGCAGCAAGATAAAATGTAAGAAGTGATTGAGAGAAATGGGGAAGGAGCGTTGGGCTAGGAAGGTTTTCAGCTACTTGTACATGAATAAGGTCGATACAAAATGGAGGAAGCGAACCAGAAAATTGACGGGTAAATACCTAAAAAACAGCAGGGGGCAAACCAAAAAGAACTATTAGTTAAGAACAAGGTGAAAGAAACGGAGACTGACATGTGGAGAATTGGCATGATTAAGAAGTGCACACTAGAGATCTATCGAACTTTTAAGCAGCAAATTGCCTAGGGAAGAATCTATCATAATACTCGGGGTAGTTTTTCTACTGTTTGAGGTCAGGACAGGAGTATTGCGAACCAAGACATATCGGGCCAAATACGAAGGGGTAGACACGGTATGCAGTGCGTGTGGAGAGGAAGAGGAAACTGCCGAACACTTGATAATGTTCTGTAAAGGGCTTCACCCTATTGTTCAGGATGATGGCACAGAGTTTTTCAGAGTACTGGGGTTTAGAGGCAGTGAGGGCAAAATAGACTTTAAGCGGGTAGAATTAACTAGAACGAGGTTATCTGATTGGTGGCTAAATTCAAGGCATGAGTGAAAATTAAACCATTCACTGCAAAGTACTAGTCCTATACTTCACTATTTAAAAGGAAAAAAAGATAAATCTAGTTGGTGGTTCACTAAGTATTACGGCTAGGTGGCGTTAGCCGCCGCCCGATCTAAAGGGTACAGCCACATCAATCCATACATCCATCCAGCTTCTTACAAGATAGCCTCTTCCATGCCGCACGTGAGCTCCGCTGACCAGGTATGTTTGTTTTTGAAAGAACTAATTCAGTCTTTCCGACAGGGAGCTGATATTGCTTAGAATTAAAAAAAGGGGCTTCTTGTTTGATTCTCACGCAGGGTTTTTCTTTTGAAGCTTTTGTTGAAATGGAATATTTTATTTATATGCCATGTTGCACATGTGCAACAGTGGGCAGTAGTGTCCCACTGAACGACTGTTGCATATATGCAACATGACTCCATCCTTCTGATTAGCAGTGTGTTGGTGTCATTTTGTTGTGCTAAAGACAACATGTGCGGTTTTCGAGTGCACTAAAATTGTTTTTAATTAATTTTATTAGAATCTGCTGGCTGATATGTAGTCATCTCTGTTCTATGGATTGCCCAGGACACGACAAAAGCGTTTTCTTGGAAATGACAACTTGCTTCACCACATTGACTGCAACTAAAGTGACATATTTCATGAGAGCAGTGATGAAGTGAAAGTGGCAACTGTTTATAGAAACTCTGATGAAGGAAGTAGTTCGACGGAGTCTGAGGATGAGGTCACGGCACACACAACAAGCTTGAAAGCAAAATACACGAAAAGCGCTATACGTGGAAGAAAACATCATTTCAGCCACCAGTAAGTTGCTTCAAAAATGACTTGCCTTTGTCACCCTCTGAGCCTTACACGGCAAAGCAGCTGTTTGACTTGTTTGTGTCAAGAACGATGCTTACACGCGTCGTCGAAGAAACGTACAAGTACTACCTGCAGAAAAATGGAACGCCATTAAGCGTGACTATTGAAGAAAAACTTTCTGTGCTTGGAATGTTTGTCCGTATGGGCCTCGTGGATATGCACGTGCATACTGGGAACAGGGAAGCAGGTCTGAGCTTGTAGCAGAAGTTATATCGCGGAACCGATTCGAGAAGATAACAAGTCACATGCACTTCGTCGACAACGATGCTGCAACACAAAAAAAACAATGGAAGACAAATGCTGGAAAGTGCGCCCCTGGCTATCAGAACTGCGCGATAACATGTTTAAAATTTTAGAGGAAACAAAGTCTTGTATTGATGAGATTCCGATTCCTTTCCATGGAAGGTCCTCAATACGGCAGCACCTGCCAAGCAAGCCCAAATGCAAGTGGGGTCTCAAGCTTTGGGCCCGCGCAGTGGAGTCGGGGCCCTGCTATGAATCGGACGTGTACCCAGCCTCTAGTAAGGGTTTCTACGGAGATCAAGGTGAGTAGCAGCTCGGTCTTGGGGCGGGGGTTGTTATACAGCTCTGTTCAAGCCTCCCTGACCGTGAAAACAACCTCATAATTGGCGATAACTTTTTTTCAAGTCCTCATTCGGTGAGCGAGTTAACATCTAGGAAAATCTCATACATTGGTACTGTTCGAGGGAACAGATTGCAATCATGTAAATTGATGAACAAAAAACAAATGAAAAAGAAAGGTCGTGGCTCATTGGACTTCTGTGTTGTGCCGTGTGGTCAGAGCAACATGGTGGCCGTGAAGTGGGTCGACAACAGGCCAGTGACACTCAACTCCAACTGTGTGGGTGTTGACCCCTTAACAACTGTGAAAAGATGAGACAAGAAGCATAAAACACACATTCCAGTTGAGCGCCCTGCTATTGAGCCAATATACAATATGTCAATGGGCGGTGTGAACCTGCTAGACAAGATGTGCTACAGTTACCGGTTTACAATGCGGGCAAAGTGATGGTACATGTACATATTTTGGCACACCGTCAAAATTGCCGCAGTGAATGTATGGTTTCTGCATAAACGCCACGCACAACAGCAAGGCACTCGTACAGTGCCTCTGCGTAGTTTTCTGTCGGAGCTTGCGACCGCATTGGTGTTTTACAGAAAGCGTGCACCTGGAAGACCGTCTAATAAAAATTTCCTAGTCGTCAAGAAGGTCCTCACTGCAGTACCACGAGACGTCCGAAAGGATGGAACATAGCATTGGCCACTTTGGAACGAGCGCAGAACCATATGCGAGGCATGCAAAGGGGGCTACACCTTTGTTTCTTGCTCAAAGTGCCATGCAGGTGTATCTGTGCCTCAACAAAGACCGCAAGTGCTTTACCCACTTTCACCAGGCTTGGAACACCTTGAACAATCCAGTTCGAATGATTGTTTCGTTCTTGCATTCAGAAAAAAAAAGAATGTAAGCTCAGCTAATGTTTGCCTCTCCGCGTACCTTCCGTTGCAATACTGCTCAGTGTTGCATATGTGCAACAAGCTGTAATTTCAAATAAAAACGGTTCGTGACTATTTTTGCGCTGTCTGTTTTTTACTTTAGTTTCAAATGCAAGTCTAGAGCTTGTTTTCCTGCTTTCTTTGCGTTTTCTGGGACTGGGAATGACGGGGTTGTAAGAATAACTGAGCCAATTTATTGGAAGTTTGCTGGGCTCAGAAAGCTGTGAGATGAAAAAATATATATACCATGTCAAACGCACGGAGAACCTAGAGGCCGTAAGTAGAGAAGGAGAAGGAAGGTAATCTGAAGTACCTACACAACGAAATTTTTTTCGAAATTTAATTTTTCAGGGTATACCTAATTATTTACTCGTATTCCCAGCGACCACCATTTGCTAAAGTTAGGCGTTCTGCTGCACCCCCCCTTAAAAACAAAAAAAAACAACAAAATCCTGGGTAGCCCTGTTTCGAACGTTGTTACGAAAGACGGCGACGCCAACACGGTCCTGAAGGCGCAACTGCTTCGGACTCCGCCGGGAAGGTCACCAGCCGTTTGGTAGCGTAGGTTTCTCAGCTCGCGACTGCTTCTGCCCAGAGCTGATAGAAGAGCGGACGAGACGACGATAAGTTAAACAAGGTTTACGTACAGCATATATACAGAGGCGTTACAAAATCGGCACTGGGGCCGACAGCTTAGAGACTCGAAGAGCCGAGCTCTCTTCTCTGACACATAGATCTACTGCTCGCGACGCGCCGCAGGGCTTTTTTTATATCCACCGGGTGGATTCTTTGAGTAACCAAATGTCCAACCAGAAGCGCCGCTGGTCGTGAAATCAGAATCCTCCACTGGGGTCGCCGCTGGACTGCGTCATTCCAATCGAATATGGAGCCGCTGTGCTGCACGTGGCTGCACTTAAGGACGAGTGACGTCGCCGCGCATTGCGTCAGACTCGCCAGACAGGAAGGCGCCGATTGCTTCGACGGGTTCGCTGGCTGAGGTGACTTACTGTGCGTGCGCGGCAGAAAGGCACCGCTGCGTGATGACGTCGTTGAGTTGTTCGCGTCAGGTGGGCTCGCGGGCTGGCCTTGACACAGATTGCCTTTTTCAGAGGCATGGACGCTCGCTGTGGACTCGCAGGCATAACAACGTTTACAGTTTGCGAAGCTAAATATAGCGTGCCTCTGTACAAATGCGCATCGTAATTTTCACCTTTTCGACAGTATGAGTGCTCAAAACCAGTTCATGTAATGCAGTTGGACGAGAAATGCACCGCGTAAAGATAGCGGCTGTTCTAAGGGGCATTGCATGAATGTGTGTGTGTAATTGTGTGTGTGTTTACTTTATAAAAGTTAAATTTCTCAAAACAATACGCCCACTGCCTGCCTACGCTTTTGACACTTAATAAGAACTACACCTATAATACTGAACACCGTCATAAATTTGCTGTCTTGCAATGGCATTACGCCAATAGAATTTTGGAAAGCAGCACAATTTAAGCTGTCGATATAGAATGAGAACTGGTTTCAGCGAATTTACGGAAATGAACAGACAGGCTATATATATATATATATATATATATATATATATATATATATATATATATATATATATATATATATATATATATATATATATATATATATATATATATATATATTGTTGCGTACATGCAAGAAGACAAAGAAGCGTATACGGTGAACGCACTTGTCGCCCAGAGCTAGAGAGGAAGAAGAGGATCAGGAGGATTTTTGACCAGTCGGCCGCTTCTGAGCTGCCCCTCACGACGTAATAAACGGCCCCCTTCAACGTCTACCAGTCTCTTTTGAACGTAACAGAGTGGTGGAGGTGCTGGGTAAGCGCTTCAACTACGGAACGATTACTGCCACAGCTTCGACGAAGCTGTCGACTTGCTAGTCTCCCACCATCTGCCGTGAGTGACTTCGACATGCCCGAAGAAGCAGGCGTTTCCAGGACGGCACCATCTGACCCGCTTCCGTACTACCGAGTTCCACCACCTTTCGGAGGAAAAGCCGAAGAAGATGTCGACGCCTGGCTCACCAAGTACAAACGTGTGGGCAAGTCCAACGGTTGGAATGCAGCCGCTATGCTAGCCAACGTAGTGTTCTCCCTGACCGACACCGCACTGGTATGGTACGAGAACCACGAGGACGCAATCACGACGTGGGATCTTTTTGTTGAAGAGCTCAGGGCGTGTTTCGGCGCCTCGGTTGCTAGAAAAAAGCGGGCTGAGCAAACACTGTCGCAACGGGCACAGCTACTAGGTGAGACATGCACCACTTACATAGAAGTAGTGTTAAGGCTGTGCAAGGTGGTCTGTGCTACCATGTCGGAAGAGGACAAAGTTGGGCATCTGCTCAAAGGGATTTCTGAGGACGTGTATAATTTTCTAATTAGAAAAGAAAGCCTCAGTTCTGTGTCCGACGTCATTCAGCATTGCCGAACGTTTGAAACGCTCAATATGCGTCGAATTGCGCCCTAGTTTGGTCGGCTGGCTAACGTTACAACTGTTGCCAGTGGGGTCACGAATCCTGGCCTCGACCTTTTTTCTGCCATTCGACAGATTGTTCGTGAGGAACCGTGCCACCGAGAAATGTCGTGTTCGACAGCTGACCATCGCGAGTTGTCTCTGCCACGTGAGGCTATGGATGTGTCTCCTTTGATCCCATGGCAACCAACGATGAGCGCGGCAACTGTGGAGTAACTGTGCAGCCCAGCCCCACAGTCAAGGATGACAACCAGATTTCCTGCGTCGCGGTATGACCGACGCTCTCGGCGCATGCCTCCTCGACACCCGACGTCTCGGTACGACGCACCCGACCAGTACATCCGTCACACAAGAGCAAATGATGACGCTCTATTCATCGACGAGCGACCGACGTTTCGACCTCGGCCGGTGTGCTATTGCTGCGGTGTGCCAGGCCACATATCGCGATTGTGCAACCGTCGGGTGACTCCTCGGTATAACCAACCATGCGACTTTTCACGACCCTTCGAACAGCCTCATAGTGTCCGGCGGCCGGCCCACATACCACCTGATAACAACTATTGGCCCAGCAACTTCCGCAACCACTCCCCAGTATCTGACAGGAGTTTAACGCCCCCACCACAACCTCGTGCTCATCGTTATCCTTCACCGCTGCGTCGCAAAGCGCCTTCTTCGCCACCGGAAAACTAGCCAGCGTGGCCAATGGGGGTGAGGTCGCTGGAAACGTGCTACTGAGAGAAATACCTTCTGTGTGTATGTTTAAAAACAAAGGGCGTGTTTTGGTAGATCATGTGCTTGTGATGGCCTTGGTGGTCACAGGTGCAACGATTTCCGTGATGAGTGCTTCCTTTAAAGACGTGTTAGAGCGGAAAGTTGTTTTTACCTGGGATGAAACTTTGACGTTCTGTGGAGTGAGTGGGGAGCCATTGCGCCCTATTGGTGTGTGTAGTGCTGAGGTATTTTTGGGAGGCCTTATGATAACGACAGAGTTTGCGATTATTCCTCGGTCGACACAAGATGTCATTCTCGGCATGGACTTCTTGCGAGAATGTGGTGCCACTGTAGACTGTCGCACGGGGAAAGTCTTTGTGAGTGGCCAGATGCCTTCAGAACTCCTGGAAACTCCAGCGAATGACCAAACTACGCTGTGAGCCTGTGGCGATGCGTTCATTCCTGCATTGTCTACCGCACGTGTTCCCGTTGTTTGTCGCGGCGCGGATGCTGACAGCTTCGATGCGAGCGTAGAACCAATGCACATAAACTGCGTGAAGAAGAATGTGTTGGTTCCCCATTGTGTGGTGTCGATTGATGGCGGACGAACTGGCCTATGGATTGTAAGCTGTTCCTCTGAGCCCGTGACACTACCCAATGGTTTGAAATTAGCTTTGGTCAGCAAAGAACACGCGACCTTATCAGTGGTCGAGCTCACAGACGTGCCGGAAGAACGTGACAGAACTGGTTGTCGCAATTTAGACGGGGCGCTTATGGCAACGATAAATAAGTCGCTTAGCTCAAGCGAGCGCCGAACTTTATTGAATGTGCCATTGAAGCACATTTCGCTATTTGACTTTGCGCAGAAGGGCAAAGTAATCTCTATCCCCCCCCCTGTCTTGAACACGCCATTCCATCAACACTGGCGCGGCTAGTCCGATTCACCAAAAACCATATTGTGTTTCCCCGTCAGAAAGAGAAAATATCAACGACCAAGTGCAGGAAATGATGCAAAAGGGAGTGGTACAAGAGTCAGTCAGTCCGTGGGCAGCACCGGTAATCCTTGTTAAGAACAAAGATGGATATTGGAGATTTTGCGTCGACTATCGCCGACTGAATGCGGTGACTAAAAAGGACGTATACCCGCTGCCCCGTATAGAGGACGCAATAGACTGCTTACATTCGGCCTCCTATTTTTCCTCCGTAGACTTACGATCCGGTTATTGGCAAACTCCGATGCACCCAGAGGACAAGGAAAAGACTGTCTTTGTAACCCATGATGGGCTCTTTGAATTCAATGTGATGCCATTTGGACTGTGCAATGCACCGGCAACGTTCGAGAGGTTTATGGACATCATTTTGCGTGGCTTGAAGTGGAACATCTGCATGTGCTACCTCGACGACGTCGTAATCTTTGGCCGCACGTTCAGTGAACACAACTCTCGTCTGGATACCGTTTGAACTGCATCCGAAACGCTGGCCTAATTTTAAACTCAAAGAAATGCCACTTCAAAGACCACCAGATGCTTGTGCTCGGGCATCTCGTTGACAAGAATGGCATCCGCCCTGACCCCCAGAAGACAGCAGCAGTTGAGGCGTTCAATGCGCCGCGTTCCGTCAAGGAGCTTCGTAGTTTTCTGGGGCTTTGTTCGTACTTCCGCTGCTTTATTCCGAAGTTTGCCGACCTTGCGTATCCTCTCACATGCCTCTTACGAAAGGACCATTCCTTTGAGTGGACTCCGTAGTGCGATTTTTCATTCCGTCAATGGAAGTTTTTGCTGACGCCACGACCAGTCCTTCAGCACTTCAGTCCTTCTGCTCCGACAGAGCTTCATATGGATGCTAGCGGCATAGGTATTGGAGCCGTCCTAGTACAACGTTACGGCGACCGCGAACACGTCATTGCATACGCAAGTCGCTCCCTAAGCAGGCCAGAACAAAACTACACTGTCACGGAACAAGAATGCCTGGCGGTATCATTTGCAATTCAGCGGTTTAGGTCTTACCTGTACAGACGCCCATTCACAGTCGTAACCGACCACCACTCGTTGTGTTGGCTTGTCAACCTTCGTAACCCTTGTGGCCGCCTTGCGCACTGGGCACTCCGGCTACAAGAATACAGTTTTACCGTCGCTTACAAGAGTGGTCGTCGACATGCTTACGCGGACTGTCTTTCACGTATGACACTTAGCACAACAGACTGTGAATACTATGACCTTGACCAGCTTGTAGCGTCTGTGTCGCCTACGTTCCCGAACTATCCCAGTTTCAGAGCAGCACAGCGGAAGGACGCTAAACTAACACCACTATTCGCCGCTGCATCCGCTTCCACTAGTGCACGCCGTTTCAGTATGCGTGATGGACTGTTGTTCAAAAGGAACCTCTCCAGCAGTGGCGCGCGTTTCCTTCTAGTGGTCCCGGAGAGCATGCGAACAGTTATTATGAGTGTCATGCACGACGACCCTACATCTGGACATTTAGGTTTGGCGCGGACGCTTCACCGGACTAAAGAGCGCTTTTATTGGCCTCGTATGCAGAAGTATGTTGAGAGTTATGTGGCAAGCTGCATGCAATGTCAGCGT
This sequence comes from Rhipicephalus annulatus, assembly GCA_013436015.1. Taxonomy (NCBI): domain Eukaryota; kingdom Metazoa; phylum Arthropoda; class Arachnida; order Ixodida; family Ixodidae; genus Rhipicephalus; species Rhipicephalus annulatus. Next base: position 50,514 of record WOVY01000697.1, read on the forward strand.
CACAAACGTCCATCAACTGGTCCAGCTGGTCTTCTACAGCCGATGCCTACTCCAAGCGCACCTTTCGAACAAGTGGGCATTGACTTACCGGGCCCTTTCCCAAAATCGGCTAAGGGCAACCGATGGATAATTGTTTGCGTCGACTACCACACACGCTACTGCGAGACGGCGGCCGTCCCCTCCGCAACTGCCAGTGAAGTCTCGTCGTTTTTGTTACAGTACGTCATCCTCCGACATGGCCCACCTCACCTGATTATCAGTGATCGTGGACGACAATTCACAGCGGATGTCGTGGAGGAGCTACTCTGTTTATGTGAATCCCGCCTGCGTCACTCGACACCATACCACCCCCAAACTAATGGGCCGACGGAGCGTACCAACCGCACCATTATCAACATGTTGTCTATGTATGTCTCATGCGACCACAAGAACTGGGATGACGTACTCCCGTTCATTACTTACGCGTTCAACACCGCGAAGCATGAGATTACAGGCTATAGCCCTTTCTTTTTGCTTTGTGCTCGTTCGCCCCGGCACACAATCGACACTATATTGCCTTTCTGTGACCACGACAACGTCACTGTCGCCGAGACTCTCTGCCTCACCGAAGAGGCGCGTCGCATAGCTCGACTACGCACATTGGCATCGCAAGACAAAGCGAAGGCACGCTATGACATTCACCATCGACCAGTGATTTATCGCCGTGGTGATCTGGTGTGGTTGTGGACTCCGATGCGCAAGCGCTGGTTATGCCAAAAGTTTTTGGCCACTTACGACCGACCTTTTGTCATTGTCGACAGACTTACAGAGGTCAACTATGTAATAGCTCGTCTCACGGCGGGTGGTCGACGAGCTGCGAAAACTCAAGTGGTTCATGTTGCCCGCCTGAAACTGTACACGCCACGACAACTCGACTGACTCGTCCGGCGGCCTTCGTCTGCGCGGAGAGGAATGTTGCGTACATGCACGAAGACAAAGAAGTGTATACGGTGACCGCACTTGTCGCCCAGAGCTAGAGAGGAAGAAGAGGATCAGGAGGATCTTTAACCAGTCGGCCGCTTCTGAGCTGCCCCTCACGACCTAATAAACGGCCCCTTTCAACGTCTACCAGTCTCTTTCGAACGTAACAATATATTTAGGCTGAACCCTCTTTCTAAGTCTCCAGGTTTCTGCTCCGTAGCTAAGTACCGGCAAGACACAGCTGTTATATACATTCCTCTTGAGGGGTAGTGGCAATCTACCTGTCATAATTTGAGAGTGCTTGCCAAATGTCCTCCACCCCATTCTTATTCTTCTAGTCACTTCAATCTCGTGGTTCGGCTTGCCGGTTATTACCTGCCCTAAGTAGACATAGTCTTTTGCAACTTGAAGTGCATTATTACCTATCTCGAAGCGCTGCTCTTTTCCGAGGTTGTTGTACATTACTTTCGTTTTCTGCAGATTAATTTTAAGACCCACCTTTCCACTCTCTTTGTCCAACTCCGTAATCATGAGTTGCAATTCGTCCCCTGAGTTACTCAGCAATGCAATGTCATCGGCGAAGCGCAGGTTACTAAGGTAACTCTTATTCCTAACTGTTCCCATTCCAGGCTGCTGAAAACCTCCTGTAAGCACGCGGTAAATAGAATTGGGGAGATTGTGTCCCCCTGCCTTACACCCTTTTTGATTGGTATTCTGTTGCTTTCTTTATGAAGCTTAGGGTTCAGCTTAAATTGAAGACGACGCAGCGAGCAATGGAAAGAAAAATGGTAGGTGTAACCTTAAGAGACAAGAAGAGAGCAGAGTGGATTAGGGAACAAACGGGGGTTAAGAATATCATAGCTGAAATCAAGAAGAAGAAATGGACATGGGCCGGGCATGTAGTGCGTAGACAGGATAACCGCTGGTCGTTAAGGGTAACTAACTGGATTCCCAAAGAAGGCAAGCGGGTTAGGGGGAGACAGAAAGTTAGGTGGGCAGATGAGATTAGGAAGTTTGCGGGTATAAAGTGGCAGCAGCAAGCATAGGACTGGATTAACTGGCGGAACATGGGAGAGGCCTTTCTCATGCAGTGGACGTAGTCAGGCTGATGACGATAATATATATATATATATATATATATATATATATATATATATATATATATATATATATATATATCCTAAATATCTTAAAGGGGTTATCTTAAATATATAAGATAACCCCTTTCACGTAGTGTTCTTGACTAGGAGGTACAGGCGTTCTTTCAGCTCGGCTTCTTGGCTTGGTGTCCTGGAGCTTGCATAAAAGAAGCAAAGTGCGCGCGAAAGCATGCGGTTAAGGCAAGAAAGCCTTTCAAAAAGCATTAATTATTATCATTCCACAAAAATGGCATGATAAAACTGAGTCATCAACGATATGATGTTGTGACAACGTTACTTGTACTCGGGTTTCTCATGAAACAATCGAGCGCATGGAGACTTGTATGAGGAACAGTGCTCTGGATATAGAAACTGCCAAGAAAACGAGCGCATGATTTCATCGCGGTTTTTATACCTATCTTTTTGATGTAGGGCAGCTCAACGCGCTGCTTGAGTGAGAAACTATATATATATAGCTTATAGGCTGATTCGTGCAAATTCCGCTTGTACTTTTTTGTCGGCAGGCTCTTGAAACAGTGAACGTCTCGACGCAATTTCGGCATGCCTGCACACTCACTCGTGCACCATGGCGCTAAGAAGGTGTGCATACACTGATAAAGGCTCAGAAACGCATTAAACGCGCTATAAATGAGCAAATACACGCTTTCGTAGGCCACGGCACGCGCCCTCCCAATGCAGACGCTCTTGAAATCTTCAGTACTATTAAAGCCCCTTGATCTTGGGAAAGTACTGTACTCACCGGCGCGTGCTCAACCTTCTCGCCCTCGTTCGCTTCCTCCCGGTCTCCAATACCTTTTCTGCACGATGATTGCATGGTCTTCTTCACAAATGTCTTTGGAGACGCTTGGATCTTGCGCTTTGCTTGTGTTTTTCCTTTTCGCTCGCGCCATTTTCCGCCGACGCTCTGCGTAACAAACATACGTATAGTGCGCGGTTTGTTTTCTGTGATCTGTGTGTGCGCTAAGCCGTGCTGTTGCGCCTACGACTGCAACAACTGGAGTGAAAATGGTTCGCACTTTTATGATACCCCAAGATAAACGCCATGGCTTGCGCAAGGAGCAGTGGGTGCACAATATCGGCCAAAAAAAAACTCTATTCCGACAAAGAACAGGGCACATTGCGAGGTAAGGCGCTTCTCTTATTGCTTGTATCAAAACATCCCCGAATGCTCCATACGAAGTATTCTTTCGGCTTGCTCATCAGCATATGTGTTTTTCAGAGGCGAAGCTCCCTACGCTGTGGGTCGTTATGTCCCGAGTCATCGTAGTAGTCAGTTCCACTGCATTGGACGTCAACAAAAACGGTGTCGCAGCATATTCACGGAGTGACTGATGATGAGTGGGCCGATGCGTTCACCAGTCAGTTCATGTTTCTGTGCGTCTGTATGTGCTTCCATCTGTCTGTGCGTCCGTCCGTCCGCATGCTTCGTCCCACTCGTCATCATTTACCATGTGGATATGCTGGGATTTTTTTCTCGGCTATTCGTACATTGCTTCAAAATGGAGTTCTCATCAAAATGCTGAATTCCTTTGTTAGAAACAAGAAGAAAGTTGAATCGTTTAACGTTTTTGTACAACATTATGGCAAGGAAAGTTGCCTTAAATGTACCTTGTTGCGTTCAGCCAGCCACTGCTAGGAATACCCGCCGCAAGCATGATCGATCCTTGGCAGTGATATTTGCACGAACTAATGCTCACAAATACAGGTATTTTCCCAGAACATTTGATGAATGCTATTAACTGCCTCATGAAATTTTTTTTGGATGACAATTTCACTATGTTGCTGGAACATTATCTACTTGATGATTAGAAAGCTCAAATGTGTTAAAAATTTTGTTGCTGTTTCACAGACATGTGACCTCTGTTAGCGTATGAATACATGTTTTTTGTTGTTATTATTACGAATCACTGGATGTTTCTTATGCCCCTCCTGCCTGGACCAAAATGCTGGTCTTCAGTAAGTTGAAATAACTAAATAAAATAAACAAAAATATTCAGCTCATACTTCTTCTTGCACGCACCTCGGCGATTCTCGAAAATGCCCAACTATAAAGTTTGATTTCGCCGCGAACAATTGCTGGGAATGACACAGATTCACGATCGCGTTTTTGTGACTGTTAGAATTCATTTACGAGAACTTTTGTTGGAGAAAACAAATGAATGGATGAATAGGGATGATAGTAATTGGCGCTCGTTTCCGTAGGGTATTTATTTTGTTATTTGTTTTTTTGGAGGGGGAAATTAAAACACAAAAATCATGAAAGAACTGTGGTCCATCAAAAGAATTAAAAAAATACAGAGGTGCAACGAAAAAAAAAAAGCTATAGCATGGTGATAGCGAGTTGTCAATTTTCTAGGAGACCGTGGCTGCAGTCGTTTTGGTCACTCCTGCATTAGCATGTCTTTCATTCCCCCAATAAAAAAAAACTATATTATCTTTTACACCAGTGTCACATGAACGTGTTTGTGATTGGGATTAGTCAGTCCGGATAGGATTTCTTGGTCATTATCGACGTGCAGATTATGATGGCATTACTGGTGCAGAGTTTCTCCTCTCACAAGTAAATCGATCGTAGTTTCCTTGACAAAAACGTGAAAATACAGTTATCGTAAATCATTTTCTTGTGTTTTTGTTATTGTAGTAGATGAGCCACTGTTGGCGACACTTAATCGAATTGACATTGCCCGAAGGCCTTTTTCAGTTAGGAGACCATTGCACAAGCCGAGAAGATGAACACATGGCTAAGCGATCCACCATCCACGAAGTCACTGATATATGTGACGCTGTAAGTACCTGTGTCGTACACTGGCACACAAGCACGACAAAAAAAAAAATACGAACTCATATGGACATGCCACAAGCAGATCTACATCAGATGCAAACGTACAGCTTGTTATCAAGCGGCAGAAAAACATCCGCTTTGTAGAAGCCCCTTAAAGACTTATTTAGTTCGCATGTCCTATATATAGGAGCTTTAGGCTATTTCTTTAATAAACGGCTGCCTCAGTGCTAATGATTTTATTTTCATCATTTAAAAAAGTTTCAGCACTACTGTGGAGCGCAAGCTGCCGCAAATAAACCACCTCCATCGAATGGCGCCGCATGTACGGCAAGCGGGCGAAGATAATCGAGGAGGAATCGCGCGCATGGAGTTACTTTCCCAAGATCAATGAGCTTTAGCTGCAATGAAACTCCGCCCTCCTCCAAGGCTGATCGAATGGTCATGGTAACTGCCGGACGGATAAAGCAACAAGAGAAAAAAGTGCACAGGCAACAGTCCTTACGTTTTTTTTTCAGCTGAGAATTGTAAATTCAGGAAATGCACCCACTTTATTGTGCTCTGATGCGTAAGAAGAAAATACCAGCGACAAAGTTCTTTGAAGACGCTTTGAAGACTTCAAAGTTCTTTGTCAAGCTTAGGTCGTATGTGGAAGAAGAGTGGGAGAGCCGCCGTCAGTGGGAGGGGGGCGGGAGGGTGCGTTAGAATTTCGATTTTGTTTTTGCGAAGCCTCGTTGCAAATAGGGGCACCGATAAATCAAAGTTTGCATCCAGCTATTGCTTGGCTTTTACTAACTGTTCTTCCTTTTATTATGTTAATGTGAGCACATCTATTTCATTTGTCACAGCTTCTTAATAGGTTCCATACTTATTCCTCATGTGTGCATGAATTTCAGTTTATTGTCTACTGATGCCCCTTTTAATTAACTATTTATTACTTAGTGTTTATCTCATTGAGGTAATCCTGTCTTTTTTCCCCTATTCACTCACATTCTGCATCAAAACAGTTGCCCTTGCGTCTTTCTATCTGGTGATGTATTTTATTTTGTATACAACAGCTATAAATATGTATGGATATTTATGTCTGTATGCTCAAACGCAACTTTGTGGAAAAGAATGTTAATTAACTGGAACTGAAGTCCCGAATCTCCTACATCTTCGTTCCGTGCACGTGCGTCGCTTTCGGCGGCTTCCAGTACGACATTCGCCCTCGCCAGGTACCACAGTGGGTACCAACGACACCAACGAGCCGAGTTAGCGTGCGGGTGACTGCATATGCGCGTCCTTGTATCTTTCACAATCATGCCCATATGCGCAATATTTAGTTGCCTAACTACAAGCAGGAGTGCAAAGAGGGCCAGCTGCGATGAAACAGGTCTGAAATAATTTGTCTGAAATTGATCTGAAAGCGTGTAGCTGACAATCGGTGCATGAAATAATTTGTTTATTAAACAAGAAGGGGCGTTTATTCGTTGGTGTAACCTAAAAGTGGTTTCCATATAATTTTTTTTATCTTAGAACTGCAAACCGACGCGCGCGACGCGCGTATTCCACTGCGGTCTATGGCGATTCTGCCCTGTTTTTCCTCTAGCAATATGTCCGCCGCCAGCTTCACTTGCTCCTGTTGGCGGCGGCCACGACTGCCAGAAACTCTGTAGGATGGATGGATGGTTAGATGGATAAGGCTGTACCCTTTAGATCGGGCGGTGGCTACCACCCGATCTGAAAATGTGGTGTTGTGGTGCCATCCTTGGGAAGGATGCACACTGTTTGTCGTGTTGTTGTGTGCTTTATATATAGATGTCATTGCAGACCGGAACATGTGATTGTCAGCAGACAATTACGTGTGTACGCGTCGCTTCGTGTGTGGGGTGTGGTCACAGAACACCTATACACTACCATTTGGTGTGGTTTTAGTAAACGGCTACCAGTCAGCCGAGTCGTTGGGCTTCCGTGGAGTTCGTTTGACTCACTCGTGTTGGTGGGCCGATTGCCGGTGCGCGCCGAGTTCCGCATCCAGTCGTCGGGCCCCTTGCCGTCGTTCGGACGCCGCCCGCCGACACAACAACGTGGCGACGAGGATGGGATGCTTTCTCCGCAACCATCAAGAACCGTGACTGAGTTTCCGTACTGCCCGTTTTGAGTTCTGCTTGGACTGACACCTCTAGCGTCCGCGAGGAGTGCTAAGCTTCGTGCACTCTTCGTGTGCACACCTTTCTAGTTAGGCTTTTGCCCTCGTTCCATTCTGCGACTCCCTTCCCTCTTCTATCAGCATGGATCTTTTCGAACGCCGTCCTGTATTCCTTGAACTGCCGGGGCCATCGCCGATTTCATGGCCTCAGTTGGAAAAAAAAAACGTTTCGGGCCCATCTCGAAGCGGCCGGCGGCAGCGGCTGGCGCGACGCGCGACACGCGTCGGCACTGGTTAGCCTACTAGGAAGGGAGGGACAGAGAAGATATTTTGCGGCAACAGAACAAGAGGAAGCCCAAAACACTCAGGTAAATGCGGCGTCGATTACGCCAAGTGACGAGGCGCCCGCGTCGGCGTCTGAAAGCGATTCATCGTATACGGCCGGATTGAAATTACAAACGCCCGTGGAACAACTCGATCGGCTTTTTGCCGCGTCTCTCAACTCATTGGTAGAACGTCACGAATATACAAGTTTGTGGGAACTGCCCGGGGAAAATTTCTTGACGTATGTGATGGTTCCAAAAGAAAAGACCGTGAGATGTAAATTTGGCGTAACGTACGCGGAGCACATCCGCGACCAAATCATTCACGGTACCTCTAACCCGTGGGTTAGAGAGAAATTGCTTGCGCATGAAGAAGAGCTGTCATTGGAGAAGGCCGAAGAAATCGCGCGGAACTTTGAAGCGTTGTCCGTGGCTAATCAAGCGTTTGTTTCGAATCAACGTGAAAGCTAGTGTTCAAGGGATCGGACGTGGCGTGCAAGATGGCGGCGCGAAAAACAAAAATGTCAATAATGACCGAAGAAACTGGGAAAGACGCGACGTTACCGCAATGTATCCGGAAGGACGGGACGGCACAGAAGTACCGGAAAGAACAAATGATTACTTCCCACCACAGTCATCGTCGCAGTCCCGGACTGCAGTTCAGAATGAAAAGTCTTGAGGTGACTTACCACATCAAGCGTGTGGCCGATGCGGAAGCAGATATCATCGTTCGTTTTTCTAAATTGTCCAGCAAAGAATCGGCGTTGTCGCAAGTGTAACACTCTGGGACATTTCGAGAAGATGTGTCGCAAGATGGACCAGGTCCAGAACGTGTCTGCTGGGGAAGTCGTGAGCGTCGTACCGGAACGCCAGGCTCATAAACAAGCGCCAAGTTTGGCAGTGGTATCTTCGTATCATCCTGCGCCGTACGGGCTTACAGTTGGCGTTGTATACAGAAGAGACTTAGTCGTCCACGCGGTGGTCAGTGGTGTCAATCTGCAACTGTTAGTGGATACTGGAGCGTCTGTATCTTTGATGACTGTCGAAGACTTCCAGCGTCATTTCAGCAAACAACATACCCTGACCAAGGCTTCAATCATCGAATTCAACGGCGGCCAGAAGTGACTCCGGTTGCATCCAAGTGGCGACGGTTGCTTCTAGCTTTTCGGGACCAGGTGTCTACCGAGCTACGACGACTTGAGGACTGTGATGTCATCGAACGATTTGACGCCTTGGAGTGGGTCTCGTCGCTCGTCGTCGTCCGCAAAAAGAATGGAAGCATCCGGCTGTGTGCGGATCTCCGAGAGCCCAATAATGCAATTGTCATCCTTTACCGAACGTTGAAGAGTTATCCCGAATGTTTCATCGAGCTTCTTATTTTTTCAAGTTAGACGTAGCGCCTGCGTATCATCAGTTGTTGTTGGAAGAGAGCAGTAGAGATTTAATGACGTTCATAACACATGATGGTTTGTTCAGGTTTAAGCGTGTGTTTTTGGTCTAGCGTACGCACCTGCAGTTTTTCAAAAAATGATGTCACAGGTCTCAAAAAATTGCAAAAATGTAGTTTGCTATCTTGATGATATTATTGTGTGGGGGAAGACTCAGCCTGAGCATGACGCGAGCCTCATTGCAGTTTTGACTTGTATAGCAAACAGTGGCATAAAGTTAAACGATAAATGTCTTTTTTCCATCAAGGAGCTCAGTTTCTTGGGACACAATATTTCAGCTGAGGGCATTTCACCTTTAGACAGTAAAGTGAATGCCATCGTGAATGCTCCAACTCTAACAGACATTAAGTCACTGTGCTCATTTTTGGGTCGGACAGGCTAATACGCCAAGTTCATAGATCGCTGTGCAGATCTAGTCGAACCACTTCGTCTCATGCTCAGACAGGGCCAAAATTTTTGTTGGTTGAAGAGTGCTCTACGCAGTTTTATGCAGTTGAAAACACGTTTTACTTGCTCGCCTGTGATTAAGGTGTTTTATCCGGGTCTACCTGTCGTAGTTACAACCGATGCATCTGACGTTGGTATCGGAGCAGTGTTACTGCAGCGGTATGGTCCTGAGCTTGAAACATCAGCATTCGTGTCGAGAACCCTGTCAGAAACTGAAAGGAAATACTCTGTGGGCGAACGCGAAGTGCTTGCTTGCCTGTTCGCATGTGAAAAGTGGCACATTTACCTTTGGGGTAGGCGTTTCACTTTTAGAACTGACCACCAGGCTGTAGCTGCTTTGTTAGCAGCAGGAGATGCCGGTCGTCGACCGTTAAGAATTTCAAGGTGGTCAGCTAGACTGCTATACTACAATTTTGATGTAGAGTATTATACCAGCTCGGAAAATGTGGTGGCCGATGCCTTGTCTAGACTGCAATTACAGAACAGTCCGGAACTTAGTCAGAAGGAAGAAATAGCATCATTAGTGACATCAGTAGTCAATAAAGAAACTGTGCAGCTTGCAACGAGTACAGATGAGACGTTACAGAAAGTGTGTGAGTATGTATCCAAGTGTTGGCCGTTAAAGAAACCAAATAATAACTTAATGGCATATTTTCATGTTACAAATAATCTCTTCTTTGTAGACGGGTTACTTATGCGTGGTGACCGTGTAGTCATTCCGAATGTCTTTATACCTACTTTCATGCAGTTAGCACATGAAAACCATCAAGGAATAGTACGCACTAAACAACTCCTCCGCGAAGATATTGGTGGCCGCAAATGTATCATTCTGTAGAGGATTATGTAAAGCATTGTCATGTCTGTCAGCTGGCAGATAAGTCTGCCAAGTCTCGTGTGGCGCCGTTGCAGCCAGTCGAATGGCCAGACTGGCCATGGAAAAAATTGGGTATGGATATTGTCGGCCCGTTATATGTGTGCTTTCCAAGGTATCTCGTAACATTGGTGGATTACTATTCTAAGTGACCCGAGGTTCTTGGAACGAATACAATATCCGCAGAGGACGTCATTAAGCTGTTGGACTGGTCATTTAGCCGCGAAGGGCTACCAGAGGAATTAGTTGCCGACAATGGTCCACATTTTGTGTCACAGCAGTTTGAGAACTATCTTAAAGAAAAAGGCATTCACCACGTGTCCTCGTCAAATCATTATCTCCAGTCCAACGGTCAAATAGAACGCCTTAATAGGGTTCTGAAGGAATATTTACAGGTAGCTGGACTGGAAAGGAAAGATCCAGAAAAAAGCATCACAGAGTTTTTGAGTTCATACAGAGTCACTCCACATAAGGTGGCAGGTCTTTTGCAAGCTCTTTTGATGCATGGCCGTCAACCTCGCTCTAAAATAGACATTAGCAACTTTAGGATCCGTCCTCAGGTATCAGGGTTACAAGCTGATTGGCCTCAGGTACGTAATAGAGTCTCGGCAAAACAGCGAATAAGGAAAGAATATTTCGATAAAAGGAAAGGTGCGCAGGAACACCACATAAAGGTAGGAGACTTGGTTAAATTAGGTTCCATATGAAAGGAAATAAGTATAGCAAGCCTCATAGGGTGCAGGCTTAGGTTGCGCCTTTCACTTTTCTACTAAGTGATGGCAAGAAGTGGAATGCTTCCAAACTGACAGTAATTCCTGAGGGTTCCTTTGAGAAGGCAGCTTGTCCTACACCCCCTGAAGAATGAATTTACTCTTATTCTAACATAGACAGTTGTGATAGTCGTTTCCCTAGTTCATTTGCTCTAGTCGGCTCTCCCCCCCCCAAATCTTTAGACTCTAAATTGTTAGAGCTGTTGGTTGATAAAGGTCTGAATCAGTGGTTCCTCAGGAAACGTTGGGATGTCAAAAGGACCCTGTTGGGCAAACCTCGATAACTGTTCAAAACCATATCAATCCCGAGAAGGGGGAAAATGAAGGGACGACGGGGTTTTCGAAGCCGACCAAAAATGGTCGCAATCCACCAAGCTCTTCTGTGGCCTCTTCGCGTATGCGCCATGAGAAAAAGCGCCCAGAGTGGTTTAAAGACTTTGTAACTTAAGTGCGGATAGCATGGAGATTGACTGTGGTATTGTAGTGTGTGCTGTTTTGTATGATCGTGGAATAATCTTGTGTTTTGTAGTGCCACTCATGGATGTGCGGAGAGATCATTCATCTTGCCGTTGGTGTGAATTTAGTTGGATGTGTGGACACTCCGGGACTGTCATGACTGTTTCCATCAAGGGGCGGTTTATGGGGCGTTGTGGCGTCATCCTTAAGGAGGATGCGCACTGTTTGTCATGTTGTTGTGCGCTATATATTGTCACGGTGTCGTGACGTGGGCGAAGACAGGAGACTTCGTGTTGGGATTTAACTGTTTATTTGGGCGAACCTGTGCCCTGTAAACGGAAAGCCCAACTACGGCAGCAGTCTCGCACAGATAGCAGTCTCGGACTGATAGCGGCGAACGGAGCGTCGGCCTTCGATCAACAACTGACAAGCGGCGAAGTGCGTCGGCATTTATACTCTTGCCGTCGAATGTTCTAGCGTTATCGCTGGCGGTGGCGTAGGTTCCAGAACAATCTGTACCGTTCGCACAGTGGGCGTGATCTTATCGAAATGATCTACTACAGTCCAGAACCTTCTCGAAAACTGCAGGCGCGGTTTGCGCTGAGAATCGTGTGGTGTTTTGGGATGATAACAAAAACTTGGGAAATGGAACGTGGCATTGCCCCCCTTTGAAAAAAGGCATCGTCCCGATGCTTTAACTAAAGACGAAGGTACAATAATAATGCAAGAAAGTACAATGAATAAATTACGATACAACAATAATACAAAAAAACACTGTTTCAGTTTGTTAACGCGCATGAAACGGCTTGAGGCGCGCGACATGGACGACTTCAGGTCGCGATCGGCGTCGTTGAGAGTTCGTTATGCCGTCGGGGACAACCTCATAATCAAGTGGGCCGAGACGTCGAACCACCATGTACGGTCCGAAGTACCGTCGCAGAAGCTTTTCACTTAGTCTACGTCGGCGTATCAGCGTCCACACCCAAACACGTTCACCGGGCTGGTATTCCACGATGCGTCGTCGAAGGTTGTAACGGTGGCTGTCGGTCGTCTGTTGATTCTTGGTACGGAGACGCGCAAGTTGTCGGGCTTCTTCGGCGCGTTGAAGGTACTCGCTCACATCGAGGTTTTCTTCGTCGGTGACGTTGGGTAACATGGCATCGAGTGTCGTTGCCGGTCTCCTTCCGTAGACCAATTTGTATGGAGATATCTGCGTCGTCTCCTGCACCGCCGTGTTGTATGCGAAGGTCACATACGGAAGAATGGCGTCCCAAGTCTTGTGTTCGACATTGACGTACATTGACAGCATGTCGGCAATCGTCTTGTTAAGCCTCTCGGTGAGGCCATTGGTCTGTGGGTGGTACGCTGTCATCCGGCGGTGGTTTGTTTGGCTGTATGCCAAGATCGCTTGAGTTAAGTCGGCAGTGAATGCCGTTCCTCTGTCGGTGATAAGGACCTCCGGGGCGCCGTGACGTAGGACGATATTTTCAACGAAGAACTTAGCTACCTCGGATGCACTGCCTTTTGGTAGGGCTTTTGTCTCGGCGTAGTGGGTGAGGTAGTCGGTAGCTACTACGATCCACTTGTTGCCGAAAGACGACGTCGGGAACGGCCCCAGTATAGGTCCATACCAATCTGCTGGAAAGGTCGGCAAGTTAGATCAATTGGCTGCAGAAGTCCCGCTGGCCTTGTCGGCGGTGTCTTGCGTCGCTGACAGTCCCGGCATGTCCTCACATAACGTCGGTGGTAAGACGTGGCCAGTAGTACCTTTCTTGTATCCTCGCGAGCGTGCGAGAAACACCGAGGTGCCCTGCCGTCGGATCGTCATGCAGGGCCTGCAGGAGTTCTGCTCGCAGAGCTGAAGGCACCACAAGGAGGTACTTAGCTCGAAGCGGTGAAAAGTTTTTCTTTTGTAGAAGACCGTTTCGTAGAAAGAACGACGCAAGTGCGCGCTTGAATACTGCCACGTTCCATTTCCCAAGTTTTTGTTATCGTCCCAAAACACCACACGATTCTCAGCGCAAACCGCGCCTGCAGTTTTCTAGAGAGTTCCGGACTGTAGTAGATCATTTCGATAAGATCACGCCCCCTGTGCGAACGGTACAGATTGTTCTGGAACCTACGCCACCGCCAGCGATAACGCTAGAACATTCGACGGCATGAGTATAAATGCCAACGCGCTTCGCCGCTTGTCAGTTGTTGATCGAAGGCCGACGCTCCGTTCGCCGCTATCAGTCCGAGACTGCTATCTGTGCGAGACTGCTGCTGTAATTGGACTTTCCGTTTACCGGGCCCAGGTTCGCCCTAATAAACAGTTAAATCCCAACACGAAGTCTCCTGTCTTCGGCCACGTCACGACCCCGTGACATCTGGTGGAGGTGCTGCTTCGTTCATGTACCGGACGCCCCCGTCAAGCCGTGAACCCAGCCCACGTCGCGGATAAGACACCGACGCCCACCAGGAGCAGCGAAAAAGCCGCCGACAACAAGGGCTACCACCGGAGTACGGGCTTCTACAAGACAAGGCGCGGAAGACCAAGGCCATGACCGCGACTGCAGCGACAATGACAACCGCAGCGTCCCAGCCCACGATGGTCATGACACAACCCGGGGAACCACCAGTTTTCCATGGGTCATCATTCGAAGACCCGGAGTCCTGGCTAGAAACATACGACCGTGTGGCCGCCCTCAACCACTGGGACCATGACGAAAAGCTGCGTCGTGTGTACTTCTATTTGGAAGACACCGCAAGGACCTGGCTTGAAAATCGAGAGTCCGCGCTCCGAACGTGGGATGTTTTCTGCGCCGCATTCCTGCAAACGTTCGCGAGCGTCGCTCGCAAAGAGAGGGCTGCTGCTTTATTAGAAACTCGGGTTCAGCTTCCAAATGAAAATGTCGCCATTTTCACAGAAGAAATGACCCGACTATTCTGTCACGCTGACCCAGACATGCCTGAGGAGAAAAAAGTTCGTTTCCTCATGCGAGGGGTCAAACAGGAGCTATTCGCGGGACTGATGAGAAACCCACCGAAAACCGTTCAAGAATTTGTAGCCGAAGCGACCACAATCGAAAAGACCCTGGACATGCGCACCAGACAGTATAATCGTCGCCTGACTGCAGACTGCGCTGCTGCTCAAGCCAGTAACTCCGGAGACCTACGTGAAACGATCCGGGCGATCGTGCGGGAAGAGCTGCGCAAGCTGTTGCCTTCGGCGCAGCCTCAACTGGATTCAATCGCCGACATTGTGCGAGAAGAAGTTCGGCAATCGCTTCAACTTCCCCACGCACCGCTGCCCGAGCCGGAAGCTATGAGCTACGCCGCTGCACTGCGCCACAACGCTCCTCCCCGTCCACGCCAAAACGCCGCCCCATCGCACTTCCGTCGACAGACGCCACCGCCGCCACCACCCCCACCGACGTCATACCGTTCGCCAGCGGCCCAGCGCAGTGCACCGAGGAAGACTGATGTCTGGCGCACCCCTGACCATCGCCCGCTCTGCTACCACTGCGGCGAGGCCGGACACACATACCGCCGTTGCCAGTACCGACAGATGGGACTGCGTGGCTTCGCCGTCAATGCACCGCGTCCACAGCCAGGAGAACGACCACGTGACATCGCCGATTACCTGACAGGAACTCGGTGGACACCACGAAGCCCTTCGCGTTCGCCGTCGCCCAGCCGCCGCACGTCACCGCACCACCGGCAGTACTCTGGCCCAACGCGAGGCCGGTCTCCTAGCCCGTATCCGGGAAACTAAGGGCAGCAACCGGTGGAGGTGCGGTTGCTGTGCGACGAACTACCGAAGATCCTCCGACGACGACGATGCCGCGACGGAGCTTTCCGAACACAACGCCAAACAGGCAAAGCCCTGACGGTGAAAGCTCACTTACCGAAGGTGGCCTGACGACGCAACATGGAAGCAGCGGAACAAGCCGACGCAGCCGTGACCCGACGCCACGCCCTAACTGTAATGCGAGACGGCGAACTAGCGACCTCGACGTTCTTATCGACGGCCACAGTGTGACCGCTCTCGTCGATACTGGAGCCGACTATTCTGTCATCAGTGGACCGTTCGCCGCGAAGTTAAAGAAAGTTAGGACAGCTTGGAAAGGCCCTGAAATCCGCACAGCCGGAGGTCATCTCGTAACGCCTGCAGGAATCTGCACAGCGAGAGTCACCATTAACGGCCGTATTTATCCTACAGACTTCGTAGTCCTACAGCGTTGCTCGAGAGATGTCATCCTTGGCATGGACTTCTTATGCCTCCATGGTGCTGTCATCAACCTAAAAACAAAGTCGATAACGTTATCCACAGAAGAAGCACTACCGCCGCGCACGCCGTCAGGACACCATGCCTTGAATGTGCTGGAAGAACAAGTCACCATTCCGCCTCGCTCAAGCGTCATTATTTCAGTCGGCGCCCCTAAATCACCTGACTTGGAAGGCGTCGTTGAAGGCAGTCAGCATCTGTTGGTCACCCGAAATATTTGCGTCGCAAGAGGAATTGCAGAGCTGCGGGGAGGCAAAGCAACGGTTATGCTCACGAATTTCAGCAATGAGTACAAACATGTGAACAAAGGAACAACGGTCGCATACATCGAAGAAATTGTCGAAGCCACCAGTGCTTTCGCCCTCGCCGATTCTGCGGAACCTGCTCAGAGGAACCAAGCCCCTCCCATAGCTTTCGACGTCAATCCCAGACTTCCGAATGATAAGCAAGAACAGCTCAAGGCCCTCCTCCTGCAATACGAAGATTGCTTTTCGTCGTCATCGAAAATTCGGCAGACCCCAATCACGAAACATCGCATCATAACCGAAGAAAATGCCAGACCACTCCGTCAGAGTCCGTACAGGGTTTCGACGCGAGAACGTGAGGCCATGAAGAGACAAGTTGATGAAATGCTGCGGGATGACATTATCCAGCCGTCCAAGAGTCCATGGGCATCCCCCGTGGTGTTAGTGAAGAAAAAGGATGGGACCCTACGTTTCTGCGTCGATTATCGCCGCCTGAACAAAATCACAAGAAAGGACGTGTATCCTCTCCCACGAATAGACGACGCACTTGATCGGCTCCATAACGCCAAGTACTTTTCGTCAATGGACCTCAAGACCGGCTATTGGCAAATCGAAGTCGACGAAAGAGACCGAGAGAAGACGGCGTTTATAACACCGGACGGCCTCTTCGAGTTTAAGGTGATGCCTTTCGGCCTTTGCTCAGCGCCTGCAACTTTTCAACGCGTTATGGATACAGTACTGGCAGGATTGAAGTGGCAGACTTGCCTTGTGTACTTGGACGACGTCGTCGTGTTTTCCTCGAGTTTCGACGAGCATCTTCGGCGCCTTGAAGCTGTACTTCAAGCCATCAAGACTTCCGGACTCACACTGAAGCCACAAAAGTGCAGAGTTGCGTATGAGGAGCTCTTGTTTCTGGGACACGTTATCAGCAAGTCTGTAGTTCGTCCCGATCCACGGAAAACAACACGAAGGTTGGGAAAATTATAACTGTTAGAAAATTTCAGATCCGCAACGCTTCAAGCGTATACGACACGGAATTATTAGCATTCCAAGAAGCCCTTCATTTCGTTTTTACAAACAACTTTAACACGCCAGCCCACATTTACACAGACTGTCTATCGCTTCTAATGAAACTTTCAAATCTCACTGATAACGACGAAAGAATTCGGACCATTAAGCTGCTTCTTAACCATATAATCTTGTCAGGCAAAATTATAAAATTGTATAATGTACCTGGCCATATGGGAATTTGGAGAAATGAGCTAGCTGACGCTGCAGCTGCATTAGGAGGGAAATCAGGCTTCGTGTGTTACGCCAAAATATCAATTCGGTGAGTACGAACTCAGTTTCATAAAATCTTGAATGCATATTGGCAGACCCATTGGCAGACTGAGGGACCTGAAACAACGCTATTTCATTGGATCACAAGTCCGTACAAAATTCCTCAATAGTTCCCCCCTCCTAAAAACCTAACACACTTATTATCTGGTCACTGACATTTTCAGTATTATCTTCATCGATTCAATATAACTGCATCGGACAGGTGTATGTGTGGTGCACCTTGCTTGAGCGAACAACACTACTTTAATGAATGCCCAAACACGCAACACACTGTGACCCATTTACGTGTGCCCAAAAGTGATATAACAGCACTACCTGCGCATCATTATGGGCTACTGACCAGTAGAAAATCTCGCGCGTATCTACTTCAGTTAGTGACTGTCATGCGCAACTCTGTTTCTATGACATCCACATGACACGCATTAGCTACCAACACTTTATCAGGACGTCGCTTCATACTCCGAATCACCTCCCTATCACAACTTTTGCGTAAATGCTCTCGATTACAGTCGCAGTTATGCCAACAAAGGTGTGGAAAAACCTCGCCGACTGATAACGATAGCATCACTGCTCCTTTTTCCCTAAGTACTCGAACCATAGCATTCGCAACGCTTGCGCAAGTACCTAATCCTGCCCCCCCCCACCTTTTTTTAAAGCTTGTTACTATTGCGAATGGCGCCTTGTCTAAGTTCGCAGCGGCAAACAGGCTGCCCAAGGTTCCCTGCTGCATTGCTGGTTGGAACGACAGCCCGACATGCCTGGCTACATGACTCCTGGTGAAGAAATGGGCTTCGACATCACAAAGGCCACTGCTACCGTCCTTGTCAACGTTTACCCATCCTCAAGACCACTGGCTCGCATCCCACTTCGTTGTTTGTTTTTGGACTTTCTGCATTCAATGACAATGCATTTAAAATAAACAAACACACGCACACACACACACACACACACACACACACACACACACACACACACACACACACACACACACACACACACACACACACACACACACACACACACACACACACACACACACACACACACACACACACACACACACATGAGCTCCAAAAATTCAAGCGGGGAAATACACTGCTGCATATCGACCTGCTCATTCCTGAGAAGCTAACTAGTTTATTTATTACAGTTTCATGCCGCACTCACTAGGTTTTACCCATGTTACTTTGTTAACTAATTGGCTTTTTCAAGAAAAGTAAAATTTGGGAAGTTTCCCCTCTTTATTTATGTTAGATTGGCTTGAGCCCGGTATACCTCCTGGTGGTACGGGCTACCCCCTTTTTCCTTTTAGTTATTTTCACATGTAGGGGGCAGAAAATACACACACACACACCAGATGGCTCATATGAATTTAAAGTCTTGCCCTTTGGTTTATAATCAGCGCCTGCTACCTTTCAAAGACTTATGGATACCGTACTTTCTGGGTTGAAGTGGAAAACTTGCTTGGTCTACCTTGATGATGTCGTAGTTTTCGCCGCAACATTTGACCAGCACCTTAAAAGACTTGAGGCAGTTTTACAAGCCATACGGTCGGCGGGCTTGACGCTGAAGCCTGAAAAGTGCCACTTTTGCTGTGAAGAGCTGCAATTTCTTGGCCACGTTGTCAGTCACGCAGGCGTTCGTCCTGATCCTGAAAAGATTGCAGCTGTTGCACAGTTCCCGGTGCCGACTGATAAGAAGGCTGTCCGACGATTCCTCGGACTATGTGCGTATTATAGGCGATTCATCGCGGACTTCGCACGCATCGCATCACCGTTGACCCGCCTCACGAGAGAAGACGTTGCTTTCCAATGGAGCAACGAAGAGGAAGCTGCTTTTAAGAACCTCCGCCAGCGACTACAGACGCCTCCAGTGCTTGCCCACTTTGATGAGAAAGCTCCAACGATGCTACACACTGATGCCAGCAATGTTGGTTTGAGAGCTGTGCTTGTGCAGCTGCAAGAGGGCACAGAAAGAGTAATCGCCTATGCAAGCCAAACACTAACACGTGCCGAGACTAATTACTCCACGACTGAGAAGGAATGCCTCGCCGTGGTATGGGCGGTCACAAAATTTCGCCCGTATTTATACAGCCGCTCTTTCAAGGTCACCAGCGACCACCACTCACTGTGTTGGTTGACAAATCTTAAAGATCCTACCGAGAGATCAGCGCGTTGGAGTCTCAGGCTGCAGGAGTACGACATGACTGTCGTACAAAAGTCGGGAAAGCGCCACATGGACGCCGACTGTCTATCCCGCTCACCCATTGAATCGGCAACTCTATCCGATGAGGAGGAAACAGCATTTCTCGGTGTGCTTGACTCAACCGCTATTGCACAGCAACAACGTGGCGACCCTGAGTTACTTGCCCTAATTAATTACCTGGAGGGAAGATCTCAGAAGGCACCAACTGTTTTCGTAAGAGCGCTGTCATCATTTTGCTTACGGAGCGGAGTACTATACAAAAGAAACTTCTCTTCGACAGGATCTGCGTATTTGCTCGTCATTCCAGCAGCCCTTCGCTCCGAAGTACTCGAAGCATGCCACAACGAGGTGACTTCTCGCCACTTAGGTTACACAAGAACGTTGGTCAGAGTACGGCAGCGCTACTTCTGGCAAAGACTGACCATAGCCGTAAAACACCATGTTCGTACTTGCCTCGACTGCCAGCGACGGAAGTCACCGCCGACTAAACCAGCTGGCCTCCTGCAGCCCGTGCAGGTCCCAAGAACACCATTCGACCAGATTGGCATGGATATTTTGGGCCCACTTCCTACTTCTACTGCTGGGAACCGCTGGGTTATTGTCGCGACTGATTACTTGCCCGTTATGCTGAAACAAAGGCTATCCAGGGAGCTACAGCAGCGGAGGTGGCACAGTTTTTCATCAAGAACGTTGTCCTGCGGCATGGTGCACCAAGCGTCGTAATCACAGACAGAGGAACCGCATTTACGGCAGCTTTTTTGGAACAAGTCCTCATGCTGAGTGGAACAACCCATTGTAAGACCACCGCCTACCACCCGCAAACGAATGGGCTTACAGAGCGTCTGAACAAAACAATTGAAGACATGCTTTCAATGTACGTAGACGTCGAACAAAAAAAATTGGGACGAAATCTTGCCATATATCACGTTTGCATACAACACTGCCAAGCAAGAAACAACCCTGATGACCCCGTTCAGCCTAATTCACGGAAGGAAAGTACGAACCATGTTAGATGCGATGCTAGCGCACGAATGCGACGACATCGAACCGAACGCCGAGATGTTTACAGAACGAGCGGAAGAAGCAAGGCAACTAGCACGCCTGCGAATCCAGCAACAAGAGTACGATGCGAGCCGCTACAATTCTCGCCGCAGAACAGTCGTTTACCAGACCGGCGACAAAGTATGGGTTTGGACGCCCATACGGAAACGAGGACTCTCTGAAAAGCTCTTAAGGAGATACTTTGGGCCATATCTAGTACCGCGACGACTGAGTGATGTTACTTATGAGGTCGTCCCCGACAGTTCATATATTACGAGGCTTCGCCAGCACCGTCCCGAACTAGTTCACGTTGTGCGCATGAAGCCTTATGAAAGGTAGTGACTGCGCAAGACACTTCTTAAAGAACAGACAAAAAAAACTGCACTACTGGTTTAGCATCGGGGCAATGCTCATTAAGAGAGGGGGGGGGGGGGCAAATGACGCGTGTGTACTGGTGGACCAAAACGACGATAAGGAGATTTGGCAAACACCAGGTAGTGGAGCTCTGGCTGATTGAAGATAAAGAAGGTGATCTTGCTGTTCGGCTGCTGAGAGTCGCTGTGTCAACGCTTATCTGCCCTTGGTTCGCACTGTACCGCGACAATATATATATATATATATATATATATATATATATATATATATATATATATATATATATATATATATATATATATATATATATAGAAGAACTTGAAGGGAAGGCACGACAGGTCCGGGTATTTTCTATATTGAAATAACTTGCAGATAGCACATAATAAAAGGATAGTATTTACTAACGTTTCGGCCGTGGCACGGCCTTCGTCAGAGTAAGTAGGTATGATAAAATGCAGCCGCTTTTATAGGCTCACGTGATGAACTCTCGGTATAGCAGCTAGGATGTGCTATCTGCAAGTATGTGCTATCTGCAAGTAATATATATATATATATATATATATATATATATATATATATATATATATATATATATATATATATATATATATATATATATGCTACCATAAGTCCTCACCTCACTGCTTAGCAAAAGAGAGACCTCTTAGACCTTCTCCAAAAGCACAGCTTTTCGTTCTACGTGCATTCCATAGTTTTGGGCCACACATCTGTTGCAGAGCACAGCATCGAAACCGAAGGCAGCTCCATTGTGCGCCGCCGCCCATACCGTCTATCTTCGGTGGAACGGCAAATGATTGAGAAAAACGTCACCGACATGCTCAAACGGGATATTATTCGACCTTCGTCCAGCTCTTGGTCGTCTCCTGTGGTGTTGGTCCGGAAAAAGAATGGCTCTGTCCGTTTTTGTGTTGATTACAGAGTGCTCAATAAGATCACGAAAAAAGATGTATATCCGTTGCCACGCATAGATGATTCCCTGGACTCCTTACAAGGCGCAGAATATTTCTCCAGCCTTGACCTTCGATCCGGGTATTGGCAAATACCTATGCGCGAAGAAGACAAAGAGAAAACAGCGTTTGCAAGGCCTGGTGGTCTTTACGAGTTCAGCGTCATGCCTTTTGGCTCATGCAACGCTCCAGCAACATTCGAGCGCATGATAGATACTGTCTTACATGGTCTAAAGTGGAAAACCTGCTTACGCTATTTGGACGACATCGTAATTTATTCCAATACTTCTCCTCAGCACCTTAAGCGTTTGGACGAAGTTCTTACGTGCATTTCGAACGCTGGGCTTCAGCTCAATACAAAGAAGTGCCACTTCGCCAGCAGGAGCATCAAAGTATTGGGTCACTTTGTCCGCAAAGACGGTGTTCGACCCGACCCCGACGAGGTTGCTGCCGTAATTAATTTTCCACGTCCGGGCAATCAAAAACAATCGCGAAGTTTCGTGGGCCTGGCGTCTTACTTCCGCCGCTTTATCAGTCACTTTGCTGCCATTGCGGGGCCGTTACACAAGCTTCTGACGTCAGAAACGGCCTTCACTTGGACTGAGGAGTGCGAGTGTGCTTTCCAAGCCCTTAAACGTGCTTTGACATCAGACACCGTCCTCCGTCACTTCGATGAGAGCGCACCTACTTTCCTTCACACAGATGCTAGCGGCCACGGAATCGGTGCCGTCCTTCTCCAACGCGACGGCACTTCACGTGAGCGAGTAGTTGCGTATGCCTGCCGCGCACTAACACCTGTAGAGCAGAACTACTCGATAACAGAGCAGGAATGTCTTGCTGTCATTTGGGCCATCCAGAAGTTTCGACCTTATCTGTATGGACGCCACTTCACTGTCATTACCGACCACCATGCCTGTGCTGGTTGTCCTTGCTGAAGAATTTGGGCGACTCGGTCGCTGGATACTCCGTTTGCAAGAGTACACTTTTGACGTTGTGTACAGGTCTGGCAAATAGCATCAGGATGCCGACGCTCTCTCTCGCTGCCCTTTGCCGCTTTCATCTCCAACCACGCATCCTCGATGCCCCTCAGGTGATCAAGCGGCTTCCTCTGCACTCACGTTATCACCCCTGGCAGTTGCTGGGCCACAATCTTTAAACAGCAGTGCTCAGTTTGCCGCATGCCAACGTGATGACCCATACTGTAACCGCATCATCGGGTACTTGAATGACTCGCCTTCTCCACCTAATGCCAGACTACGTCGTCAGCTACGGCAGTTCAAGCTAGACAACAATGTCCTGCAGCGCTATACGTACAATGCGGATGGACATCGGTGGGTGCCAGTACTTCCCCGTTCACTGCGAAAACAAGTTCTCGAAGCACTCTACGACGATCCATCAGCTGGACACTTGGGATTTCAGAAGACCTACAACCGCGTTAGGAGCCGTTTCTTCTGGCCTGGTCTTTCTACCTTTGTGGCTAATTATGTCGCTTCTTGTGCACTGTGTCAACGCCGGAAACGACCAACTTCTGCTCCTGCTGGATTATTACAACCCATTCCATGTCCCGATACACCTTTTGTCGTTGTCGGAATAGACCTCGTCGGACCACTTCCCGTAACGCCAGCGGGCCACCGCTGGATCGTCACAGCCGTCGACCACCTCACACGATACGCGGAGACCGCTCCTCTACGAACTAGCTCCGCCTCAGACGTTGCCGCCTTCTTTTTAGAAGCCATTGTGTTGCGTCATGGTGCACCTCGCACGTTGTTGAGTGACCGGGGCAAGGCCTTCATGTCGGCAATTCTTGACGAAATTCTAAAATCTTGTGGCACAGTTCATAAGACCACATCCGCTTACCACCCGCAGACAAATGGCCTGACAGAGCGATTCCATCGGACTCTAATCGACATGATATTCATTGACATCGGACCAAACCACGATAACTGGGACAAAATCTTGCCGTTCGTAACGTTTGCACACAACACCGCTGTTCAACGAACCACCGGGTATTCACCTTTCTTCCTCGTCTATGGTCGTGCGCCGACATTCACTATTGACGCCTCTTTCTTCAATGTAACGACAAAAACGTCCATGACTACGCCAGAAAACTTCGTATCTAGGCTCGCTGACGCACGGCAACGTGCTCAACTCAACACGGAGGCCAGTCAACTAGACCGCAAGCAACGATATCACAGCTTTCGTCAAGATGTCACTTTCCGTCCTGGAGATGAAGTACTACTTTGGACGTTCGTACACCCGGATTGTGTGAAAAGTTTCAGTCACGCTTTCTCGGACCTTACGTTGTTAGTGAACGAACATCTCCTCTCAATTACCTTGTCACTCCCGTCGAGGGCTCCTCGGACCGTCGTTACCGTGCATCCGAGATAGTTCACGTTTCACGCCTTAAACCTTTTGTTCGCCGTACCTTTCCCGCCTAAGTCTCGGTCGGGTCGGCCGATCAAGTGCGCGGGGAAAATAAGTGTGAGCATCATTACTCGTTCCATCTTTTCATCTGTACATGCTCATCATCACCACTCCAGTTTAGGTTGTGGGGCACATACTCGAGACAATAAAGAAGCGTCTTAAGGGTACTGGACGCCATCTTACAAGATATACATATACATACATACATACATATATATATATATATATATATATATATATATATATATATATATATATATATGGGATATGGCACAACGGGAGCGTTGTCAACAAGGATAAATATATTTATTTCTCAACAGTTTCGGGAGGGGTCCTCCCTTCATCAGGGGATATATATATATATATATATATATATATATATATATATATATATATATATATATATGATTCAAAAAAGAAATTCTGTAGGTCCGGTGTAAATATAGTTAAGAATAAAGGAGCACACTTACGAAAATTTGACAATTGTTGACTCTACATTTCGGCCGTGCCACGGCCGAAACGTAGCGTAAACATTTGTCAAATTTTCGTAAGTGTGCTCCTTTATTCTTAACTATATATATATATCTAGTGGGTCAGGTGGTTTTTCGGGACGACAACGAAGCAGGCATCTTGCTGTACAGCTGATCCTGAATACGCTCTTTTTGCTGCCGTGAGCTGCTGTCATCTTTTGTTTACGTTGCACTGCCACACTGGTGGAGGTGCTGGGCCGCGACGCTGCCCGATGCTTCACACTCCTAGTGGGAGCCGTTCATCCAGCCAAGACGTGCCTACTGCAACCCCTGTCCATCGATTCCGTCGTCGGCTACGAGGTATTCCTCCAGACTGTAACCCCTCGCAGAAAACCTCTACCAGACATCTAGAAATGGCTAACACCAGCCCCCAGCCAGTACTTCTCGGCACCAGTCCTCCCGCTCCATCCCAGGTAACGTTTTTTCAATCGCTGGAGCCTAAACGCATTGGTGGTGGCGCACACGAAGATGTAAAAGACTGGTTAGACCACTATGACCGTGTTGCGAAGATCAACCAGTGGTCTGCTCAGGAAAAGCTCGGCCGGGCCTACTTCTATCTCGATGACAGCGCTCGTACTTGGTACGAGAACAGAGAAGGCAACCTGTCCACATGGACCGACTTTCACCAGAAGATGGTTGAAACTTTTGCCAATGTCGACAGACGTGACCGCGCCCACCAACTACTAGAGCCAAGGGTCCAAAAACCCAATGAAATGGTCGCCATGTTCGCCGAAGACATGACACGTTTATTTCGGAGGGCTGACCCACAGATAACTGAAGATAGGAAGTTGCGCTACCTCATGCGTGGCGTGAAAGAGCAGCTATTCGCCGGACTTTTGCGCAACCCGCCAAGCACTGTAGAGAACTTCATCAAAGAAGCGTCGGCTATCGAGCGGGCCCTTCACCAACGCTGCCGACAATATGACCACTTGTGCAGCAGCCCCCAAATTCAGGCCGCCGCTATGACGTTTGACAGTCATAGCTCCTTACGTGACATGATTAGAGAGATTCTTCGTGAAGAACTGCAAAGGCTTCGGACTCCGGTAGTGGATACACCCATGGCATCTGTCGCTCAAGTCGTCCGTGACGAAATCCGCCAAGCATTCTCGACAGCTGATCCTGCCCCCGAACAACGTCCCATGACGTACGCCGCCACCCTTCGAAGCTCCCCACCCGCTCCGCTTTCATACTATTCGCCACCTGCAACTGTTCCTTTGTCACCACCACAGGGGGAGACATCGTGGCGCCTACCCATCCAGCCCCCATACGACCAGTCATCTTCCGGCCTGCCATGGCCTTCGTCGCGTGAGGAGTCATCACGGCAACCACAGCTTCGCCGAACAGACACCTGGCTCACTGCCAACAGGCGTCCACTGTGTTTCAACTGCGGAGGTGTAGGCCACATAGCCCGCTATTGCTGGCACCGCGCCGATCCGTCTCGCCCTCTCAGGCCATGGTTTGACAATCGACATGCCAACGAGTACGTATCCCACCGTGGCGATGTCGGTTCTCAAGGACCTCCGGTACCTCGATCCCCATTCGACGGCCGCCGTAACAATGATGACGAGACTATAACTGATTACGAGCCGGTCTTCCGACATCAACCACGCTCTGCTCCTGCCCAGTCACCTTCGTTGCAGCGCTGCACTTTTGCCGACACCAGAGGAGCGAGGTCACCTAGCCCACACCGGGGAAACTGAAGGCGGCGACCTCAGGGGGTAAGGTTGCAGGCTGTCAAGACGAAGAAAAACGCCCCCATTACTCCCACTTCAGGACGCTGTAAAGCCGACAAGACGTAATACCGACGAAACTGTGACCCCAGGCCTTACCGTTCTTGTGGATGGACAGCAAGTCAAAGCTTTAGTCGACACCGGGGCTGACTTCTCTATTATCAGTGATGACCTTGCCGTACGCCTCAAGAAAGTAAAGACAGCGTGGACGGGACCTCACTTAAGGACGGCAGGCGGCCAATTACTGATGCCTGTCGGAATGTGCACAGCAAGGCTCGACATCTGTGACTATACTTTCGTGGCGACGTTCGTCGTTCTCGTTTGATGCTGTAAAGACCTGATTATCGGAATGGATTTCTTGAGAGAACATGGCGCCGTCATCAACATCCCTGGCAGTGTCATTACACTCGCAACAACAGCCCTACTTTAGTCGATTGTTCAGAGCCGAGACATACGTCTTGTTCAGGGCCTTTGCGTCTGACGGATGACGATGTGGTCGTCCCGCCACGATCGTGTACACTTGTTTCGGTGGCAGGGGATGAGCCGTTTGACGGCGACGGTATTGCTGACCAAATAAGCTCACTGATATTTAGCCACGGTATTTCAGTTGCTCGAGGTCTTGTCACTGTCACTGCTGGACGCACAAACTTGCTGCTCACTAACTTCAGTACTGAGCGCCGACATCTCCCGAAGGGTACAGCCGTCGCTTACTTTGACACTACTGCAGAAATCCAAGGCAGTTTATCGGCCCTAGACGAAGCACCTCAAGAAGAATCAGTACCTAATCTGGACGTTGGTACTACGTTGTCAAGGGACGAACGAACGAGACTTCTTGAGCTGCTAGCTGAATTCCAGGACTGCTTTTCATCGACATCACGGGTCGGTCGAACGCCGCTAACAAAGCATCGAATAATTACCCACGACGCAGCAAGGCCTATACACCAGAATCCTTATCGTGTGGCTCCAAAGGAAAGGGAAGTGATACAATAACAAGTCGCTAAAAAGCTTGAAGATGATGTGATTCAGCCATCACAGAGCCCGTGGGCATCGCCTGTAGTATTAGTTAAAAAAAAGGACGGTACCCTGCGTTTTTGCGTGGATTACAGGAAGCTGAATCAAGTGACTGAGAAAGATGTGTATCCGCTTCCACGTATTGATGACTCCCTCGATAGGGTTCAAAACGCTCGCTACTTTTATTCAATGGACCTCAGAAGTGGATATTGGTAGATCGAGGTAGACCCAAGAGATCGGGAAAAAAAACCGCTTTTGTGACGCCGGATGGTTTATATGAATTTAAAGTTCTACCCTTCGGTCTGTGCTCAGCGCCCGCTACTTTTCAAACGCTCATGGACACTGTACTTTCAGGGTTAAAATGGACGACCTGTTTAGTTTATCTAGACGACGTCATAGTGTTTTCTCCAACTTTTGACGATCATCTCAAGAGGCTAGAAGTTGTTTTACGAGCCATGCGCTCCGCAGGCCTCACATTGAAACCAGAAAAATGCCACTTTTGTTTTGAAGAACTGCTGTTTCTTGGTCATGTCGTCAGCTGTACCGGCGTTCGGCCTGATCCCGAAAAACTTGCGGCCGTGGCACAGTTCCCAGTACCGTCCGATAAGAAAGCTATCAGGCGCTTTCTGGGCCTATGCGCCTACTATCGCCGGTTCAACGCCGACTTCGCACGGATTGCGTCGCCGTTAACTCACCTCACTAGAGACGACGCCACCTTTGAGTGGAACCACGAACAGCAAGCAGCGTTTAATGACCTCCGCCAACGTCTTCAAACACCTCCAGAGCTTGCTCACTTCGACGAACAAGCGCCAACAATGCTTCCCACTGACGCAAGCAATGTAGGCCTCGGAGCTGTGCTTGTGCAGTGGCAAGAAGACACGGAACGAGTGATCGCCTACGCAAGCAGGACGCTAACACGCGCTGAGGCCAATTATTCAACAACTGAGAAAGAATGCCTCGCCGTGGTCTGGGCAGTTATGAAATTTCGCCGGTATTTGTATGGCCGCCCTTTCAAAGTTATAAGTGACCATCATTCCCTCTGTTGGTTGACTAATTCAAGAGATCCAACCGGCCGATTAGCACGGTGGAGTCTGAAGTTACAAGAGTTTGATATGACGGTCATACACAAGTCTGGGAAGCGATATACGGACGCCGACTGCCTGTATCGATCACCAGTACAGTCAGCTTCTCTTTGACGACGACGATATGGCCTTCCTTGGTGTTCTCGACGCGTCCACGATTGCCCAACAACAACGAAGTGACCCTGAATTGCTTGATTTGATTATTTACGTGGACGGACGTTCTTCGAGGGCACCTTGAGTCTTTGCAAGGACATTATCGTCGTTTTGCTTACGCAATGGTGTCTTCTACAAAACAAACTTTTCATCCATCGGAGCTCCCTATTTGCTCGTTATTCGTGCACCCCTTCGAACTGAAGTGCTCCAAGCATGTCACAATGAGCCGACGTCTGGCCATTTAGGCTACACTCGCACATTGGCAAGAGTACAGCAGGGATACTACTGGCCACGACTCACAACAGCCGTCAAGCACCACATTCACACTTGCATCGATTGCCAGCGACGCAAGTCACCTCCAAAGAGACCCGCCGGTCAGCTGCGACCTGTTCAGGTTCCACGTACACCGTTCGAACAGATAGGAATGGATATTTTGGGACCCCTTCCTACTTCTACTGCAGAGAATCACTGGGTTATAGTCGCAACAGACTACCTAACCAGGTATGCTGAAACAAAAGCTATCCAAAAGAGCACCGCAGTGGAAGTGGCGAGATTTTTCATAGAAAATATTGTGCTACGCCACGGTGCCCCGACTATCGTGATCACAGACCGCGGAACAGCATTTATGGCAGCTCTTTTAGACCACGTCCTGATGCTTGGTGGAACGACTCACCGTAAGACCACTGCGTACCACCCGCAAACGAATGGACTAACGGAGCGCCTCAACAAGAAGATTGAGGACATGCTGTCGATGTACGTGGATGTCCAACATAAAACTCTTGGAGAGACGGTGTCTCTCCAAGAGTTTTAAAACAGTGCGTTAACCCCATTTCGCTCTACCTTTACCTGATCTTTGAAAAATCACTAAGTACTG
Source organism: Rhipicephalus annulatus (assembly GCA_013436015.1). Taxonomy (NCBI): domain Eukaryota; kingdom Metazoa; phylum Arthropoda; class Arachnida; order Ixodida; family Ixodidae; genus Rhipicephalus; species Rhipicephalus annulatus. Next base: position 80,108 of record WOVY01000697.1, read on the forward strand.
GCCAGTTGCCACAAGACTGGAAAGTGGCAAATGTAGTCCCGATCCACAAAGGAGGTCCTAAAAAAGACGTCACGAATTATAGACCTATTTCGCTTACCTCGATATCATGTAAAATCATTGAACATGTAATATATAAGGCTCTAATGAAGCATTTATTAGATTACGATTTGTTAACAAAGACTCAACACGGTTTTCGTAAGGGCTTTTCCTGTACGACCCAGCTTCTCGAGTTCTACAACGAACTAGTATCTGAAATTGATCTAGGTGGGCAAACAGACTGCATCTTTTTAGACTTCAGTAAAGCTTTCGACACTGTTTCGCATCCTCTGCTCCTCGAAAAATTACGAATATTTAATATAGATGAAAGAATTTTTAATTGGATAGAGAATTACCTGTCACAACGCCGCCAATGTGTTGTCCTGAATGGTACTAAGTCGGAATTTCTAGAGGTCACGTCGGGCGTCCCCCAGGGATCTGTATTGGGGCCTCTGCTATTCATAATTTTTATAAATGACATTAACAAAGATATAGGCTCAAGTATACGGCTCTTTGCTGATGATTGCGTAGTCTACAGAAAAATTCAGAAAGAACATGATGTCCTTGAATTGCAGGCTGATCTTGCACGTATTCATCAATGGTGCCTTAAGTGGCAAATGAAGTTAAACACAAATAAGTGCGTTCATGTGTGTTTTACAAAGAAGAAAAAAATATTTGATGTAAATTTTTGTCTAGGAGGAAATAAATTAGATAAAAAATACTCGTACAAATATTTGGGTGTATTGCTGTCGCATGATTGTTCCTGGAATGCACATGTGGATTATGTGGTTTCCAAAGCCGCGATAGCGTTGAATTATATTCAAAGGAATTTGAGATGTGCAGATCCTAACCTTAGAAGCACGGCCTACCTCACTTGTATTCGTCCAATCTTGGAGTATGCCTGTACTCTTTGGGACCCAACACAAACAGGTTTGATAAATAAATTAGAAAAAATACAAAACAGAGCAGCCAGGTTTGTTTTGGGTCGGTACGGACAAAAGCAGAGTTGTACCGAAATGAAAAAGGAGTTAAACTGGGAGTTACTGTCGTCCCGTCGCAAAAAATTGCGTTTGAAGCTTTTATACCAGATATTTCATAAAAAAACGGGACTAGACAGCGACACTTACTTAAAAAGACCAGATTACATATCTCAACGTACAGACCACATACACAAAATAAAGCCGTGCCGGGCCAGGACGAACCTGTATTCAAACTCGTTTTTTGTTAAAACTATTAACGAATGGAATTGTTTGACATCTGAGCAAGTGTGCAGTGTTAATGAAGATGTATTTTTTTCAACTTTGTAACCCCCCTGCTGCAACGCCTCTGGCAAAGCGGGGATATGTATGAATAAAGAATAAAGAATAAAGAATTGGGACGAAATTTTACCCTGTATCACGTTCGCATACAATACAGCTAAACAAGAGACGACTCACATGACTCCATTCAGCTTGGTTCACGGACGGGAGGTATGGACTATGCTGGATGCGATGTTGCCACATGAATGGGACGCTACCGACACAGGCGCTGACGTGTTCACTGAACGCGCGGAAGAAGCTAGGCAGCTCGCCCGTTTACGGATCCACCAGCGACAAGACTACGACGCAGGCCGCTACAATGCTCGCCATAGAACTGTAACGTACAAAATCGGTGACAGCGTGTGGGTTTGGACACCCGTACGAAAACGTGGACTGTCCGAGAAGCTGCTAAGGCGATATTTCGGGCCATACCGAGTATCGCGCCAGCTAAGTGACGTCACCTACGAGGTTGCCTCAGACAGTCCCCAATGCCCCAGGCGCCGCCAGCACCAGCCTGAACTTGTTCATGTAGTGCGTATGAAGCCGTATGTGAGTGACTGACTGCACGTTAAAAAATACTGTGGGTCTGAATCAGCATCGGGGCGATGCTCTTATAAGGAGGGTCAAGTCACACGTGTTTATATGAAAAATAATGATGATAGGAATGTTTTGTAGATTCCAGCTAGTGGGTCAGGTGGTTTTTCGGGACAACGAAGCAGGCATCTTGCTGTACAGCTGATCCTGAATACGCTCTTTTCGCTGCCGTAAGCTGCTGTCATCTTTTGTTCGCGTTGCACTGCGACAATATATATATATATATATATATATATATATATATATATATATATATATATATATATATATATATATATATATATATATATATATATATATATATATATATATATATATATATATAGGCAGGCAGGCATGGTGGTTGAGTGGCCGCAGCATTGCATATAGTCAAGTAGATCCTCCGTGAGCGGTCACAACGTGGTTTATTTCGTTTCGGCCTAGAGTCTGGCCTTCATCAGGATTGAAGGCATCCTGATGAAGGCCAGACTCTAGGCCGAAACGTCAAAATAAACCACGTTGTGACCGCTCACGGAGGATCTACATGACTATATATATATATATATATATATATGAGATATAACAGACAGTACTGTCTGTTATATCTCATTAATATTGTGTTAAAACACGGAAAAACGAGCCCTTAGGTATACACTTCATTCCCTTATATATATATATATATATATATATATATATATATATATATATATATATATATATATATATATATATATATATATATATATATATATATATATATATATATATATATGTATATATGACGCTATGATGAATGGGAGACGTGGCCTGGCTCATACGCCATGTTTATTCTATTCTGACTTCTTCCTCCTCTACTTCTCCTAACCATCCCTGCCTTTTTAGGTCACAGGATTCCCCCTTCCCCCAAAATAAGTCGCGTCAGACGAACAGAAACGAAAATTGAACATGCCTGGCTTAGAAGTGAACACTGTTAAAAAGGGAAGATCGTTCCATGTCCTAGAAAGTTTCCGTTAACACACTTTAGCTTCACAGGAGAGTGCAGCAGTCCGGTAAGTGCTGGAGTTCTGGTGAGCGAGGCTGACTGTTGCGTCTGGAAAACACAAGTACACCTTGAACGTGGAAACTGCAGATGACGAATGTGCTTGTACACTTGCAAAGAATGAACGTGATGTGAAGGCTTTGGAGCACCAACAGCATGATTTCCGTAGGCGTCATGTTCTTTGCCTTGATTGGTACACATGCAGCACCACCCGTCTGCGTGTTTGTCGTGCAAGACTGATGAGCTGATTCCTGCGTCCTTCCGAAATACAGGGTGTGCTTTTGCGCCTTCTTCGTCGTTTAGTGTTTTGTTGTCTCAACAGCTTCGATTGTAGACTGGGTCTTGATCCCTCCTGGAGAAAACTTGTGCGATGTTCCTTTTTGCGAAAATATCTTGAATCAGAAGACTTGTTTGTCTTAAGCGAGACATATTGAAATTGTCATCGCTTCACTTGACTAGCTTGTAGGTGCCTTCGTTTAACCCTTGAGTGATCATCCGGTGATGTTTGTGTTCGTCGTTTTCCTTGTTCATACAGCCCTTGGAATCTCAGTTGTTCTTAGAATTGCTGGCATTGATGATGTTGCTGCGAAAAGAGCTGAGGTGGCAGCCCTTTTTGACCATGACACTGACTTTCTGGGCGACTGAATGTGGTGTCGAGTGGGCAGGTAGTAGTCCCTAGGCTGTTGTGCTGCATTTCGGGTAATGAAGGTAATCCTTCAGAGTTGATAGATACATCATCAGGGGCTTCTTCTTCGCTGTTCGCTGCGAGTGGTTCTTGCCCCTCAATCTGGATGGTAGGTTCAGGGCTTGGCTGAGTATTCTCCAAGCTCCACAGCTCTATCCCGACCGTTGTGAGCGTGCTAGATGTGAGGTGGGCGTTGTGAGCGACGAAAGAGCCAAGTGACGGAAAACCAGGAGGTAGCCCAATAGCGCTAGATGGAAAGTAAGCTGATCCAATGTGTGAAGACTGATTTTCACTCTTCGAGTCGTCGTGGGGTTGTTCGGCATTTTCCCCATGTGTCAGCTGATCTACCATGAACGAGGCGTCCTTATGACACGAATAGTGACCGTTAGGAGCGTTTGAAGAGCTGCATCATAAAAAACCAGGTGGTGAACCATATGTGCGAGACGAAGCATGAAAGGCATCAGTACGGTGAGCGACGTCTCGTGTCGTATGTTGGTGCCACGACTTTGGGAATGCCGACTTTCATGCACAAGGGAGCTGCACTCGATAGTTGAGTTGTTCCCGAAATACGCACAGCCGCCTGTCAGTGAACTGATGTTCCATTTTGTGTTGTGGCAGTGGTCGATTCATTCTGGGCGTTCGAATGCTTGAGGACTGCTTTTGACTGTGACGACTGAGCGCGGTTGTCTGTGGAGGGTGGGTTATAAGCGAATCTTCGTTGTAGTCGTCATTGTATTGTTTAAACCAAACGATCATTTCTTTTTTAATCTTTTCCCACGACTCATCGGTTTGAAATACGTGGGTGACGTAGAATTTGAAAGCCTCACTAGAAATGTAGTCGGTAAAGTTGATGATCATCTCCCGTTCCGACCATGAGGCAGCGGTAGCGTGGAGCTCGAACAGGTCAAACCAGTCATGTACAGGTTCATCGTCCACTGCTCCGGTGTACTTGGGGATGTGAAGGTCAGTCGATGGTTCTGTCATGATGCCGGTAACTGCATGCGCCTGAGGTCCCCTCTTCTGTGGTCGATATTCAGTTGAGGCGTATTGCCGGCGGCTTCGTGAATGATGTGAGGCTGATGAGCGGCGGCCAGGTCTTCATCCTGTCGACTCGTGTGACGCTATGATGAATGGGAGACGTGGCCTGACTCATATGCCATGTTTATTCCATTCTGACTTCCTCCTCTACTTCTCCTAACCATTCCTGCCTTCTTACTTCATATATTGTAGCGAAGCCTCCGAACTCTGAAATGGGTCGAACTTTTGAGTACCTCTTAGTGGGGCTACCCAACAAGGACGCCGCTCGCGCTGAGAGCCCGTGCTTGGCTGTGACTGTCGCCATTGTATATTCTCGCTCGTTGCCGGCTAATAAACGCCTTGACAATTTGGTGGAGAGTGCTGCGATTCCCGTCTATGCCTTTGGAGCTACGATCACGTACCCTGCCATCTACTACGTACCACGACGCTTCTCAGCAAACGCCTCCTCCAATGCCACCCCCTTGTCCCGGTGTCCCCTGAATCCGCGATCCACCCATCTTCAGTGGCGCTGATGGCACTGACGTGGAGGACTGGCTCGCCATTTAAGAGCGCGTGAGCGTCCCCAACAAATAGGACGAGGACAGCAAGATGACCAACTTGGTATTCCCCCTTACAGGTGTTGCCAGTTTGTGGTACAACAACCACGCGTCCGATTTTGCCACCTGGTCCAATTTTAAGACCGCAATCATCAACGTCTTCGGCCGCCCTGCTGTTCACAAGCTGCAAGCCGAGCAGCGCTTACGTGAACGTGCTCAGGAGGCTGGTGAGTCCTTCACCAGCTATATGAAGACGTCCTGGACCTATGCAACAAATCTAATCCCACCATGTCTGAGTCTGACAAATTCCGAAACATCATGAAAGGCATTGACGATGATGCCTTCACGATGCTGCTCGCCAAAAACCCCGGCACAGTGGCTGAGGTCATCACACTGTGCCAGAGCTACGAGGAGCTCCGCCGGCAGCGTTCGATGACCCGACACTCCCCACCACGAGCTGCAACGCTTGCTGGCTTGGAGGCCAGTTGTGACAAGTGGCGTTGACCGCAGACCTAAAGTCCTTCATCCGTGAGGAAATCGCGCATCAGTTCTCGCTCCTGCCCTTTGCCCACCAACCGACTGTTCAACAATCGCCTGCTACCCTTCTCCCTCCCATCCGTCAATCTATTGAACAGGAAATAGCGGAGGTAATGCCTGCGTACCACCCCCCACAGCCTCCGGCTCCTGCGCCCCTGAGTTACGCGCAAGTGGTCGCCAGGCCACCCCAAGTCGTTCCAGCACCCGCCCCTCTGACTTACGCCGAAGCTGCTGCTCGTCCTACATCCTTTGCAGCGGGTGTGCCCGCTACGTATGTTACGTAACCTCTCAGCCTCAACTTCAGTCCACCATGCAGCCACCGTTCCGTCCATCGGCCTTTGCGACATGGGTGAGACCTACCCCGGTGAACAGATGGCGCACACCCGACAACCGGCCCATCTGCTTTGCCTGTGGTTACGCCGGTCACGTGGCCCGTTATTGCAATCGCGTACAGCCGGCTCCAATTTCTTCACCTGTTGCTGGCCAACTCAGCCATCCTTATCGCGAAGAACTGCCGTTTATGCCACCTCGATCTCGCCCAGGTCCATCTCGAAGATCGCCATCTCCACGACGTCGTTCCCTGTCCCCCATGCGGCCAAGTGCGGCTGCTCATGAGCGGGCAAACTAGTCGTCGCAGTCCACAAGGCAAGGACTGCGACGCTATCGCAATGTGAAAGCCCTCAGAGCAGCCCCTCGAATGTCATTGACGTGCTTGTGGACGGTGTTTGTGCATCGGCTCTTATTGACACTGGAGCTGCCGTATCAGTTATGGACGAAAAACTCTGCCGCTTACTTCGAAAAGTGACGACGCCACTTTCTGGGCTATCCTTCCGTGCTGCAAGTTTGCACCGTATGCATCCTACAGCAGGGTGCACAGCTCGCGTTGTCATCAAGGACGTTCTGTATGCCGCCCAGTTCATCATCATACCGGCATGCTCTCATGACGTCATCCTGGGATGGGACTTTCTCTCCCGCCACGAAACCGTCATCCATCGTGCCGCCGCCGAAATTGAGCTCTCACTCTTCTTGCATTTGACGCCAGAAGACAGTCTCTCGACACTGAGCAAGACTCTAACGAAAGATGATACAACAGTGCCTCCAAACTAGACGACGGCTGTGTCTGTCTACTGCGCCGGTCTCTCCGACACCATTGCACTTGTTTCGCCTTCTGACGGCGCTTGAAGCAGGAAAGGGTTGCTAGTACCTTTCGCAACCGTGCAGGTCAACCAGGACAACGCTGTTATTTTTGTAACCAATCCGTCCCCGTACGCTGTTACCTTGCTTCGAGGGGAATGTCTCGGCAGAGTGGAACCAGTCGACGATGCACAAGTCCTGGACGTACCCGATGACACGCGCGGTCCTAGGTCGTGTACGATCAATGCTGTTTTCACTGCTGATTCGTCATCTGCTGATGTATTTGGCCCCTCCATCGCTGACAACCTTACGGCCGTACAGCGTTCCCAACTTCTGAACCTGTGTCACAGAACGAGCGCTAAAAATGGGCGCGCCGCCAAATTCTTGCGATAACGGGCGGGAGAAACGCGGCGAGGTCAACGAAAAAAAAAGAAAAGAGAAAACAAGCATCCAAGGCTCCCCGGGCGCGCGACGCCTCTCCTCTCGGAAGCGTGGCTTCGCCGATGAACCTCCTCACCCCACATCGGCGGCTGAGATAGCCCGCGAAAGTTCTAGAACGAAAGGGACGTGGTCATACCGAGTTGAGTCATCGGCCGCGGAGGGCATTCCAACCGTCTCGCCCTCTTCGCAGCCTTCGCTGCGTATCGCGCCGACGAAATGACGAGAACCGTCTGGAATGTCGCGCGCAAGATATTTAACCGAGCAGCCGAGATGAGAGACCAGGAGGAGACGGAAGTGAGCGCCAGAGCGCGTAGGAATTCCGCCGTGTAGTCGGCGAAAGTTTTGGTCCATAGGGACGAAGCCGGAGATGAAGAGGATTTCCACCTGAGGGGTGAAGGCTCGAGCTACACGCAAGAGCGTGTGTTTACCGCTATCGAGCGAAGACGCGTGGCAACAGCTGCGGGTGTGAAGCCGACGTGTTCCGGCGAAGAAGTTGAAGTTTGAAGAGTGGCCAATTGAAGACGGCAGGTTTCCTGGAAGAGAAACTTCGAGGGCTGCGGAACGACAACAACGCTGGACTTTGAGTGAGTGATTCTCGGAAGAGTATCATCCAGACTTTTGTTCCAAGAACTTTGGACTGGATAGGTTTTCTATCTCTTTAGTCTTTAAGTGTCTTGGTCGTTTAATGCATGCGACTGCATTGTAGTGCGTATCGTTGTCTGTGTCCGTTGTTTTGAGTGTGGCTGATTGTACTGTGTAGTATGTTGTTTGATTGGTGACGTATTGTATGTAACTATTGTGGAGTGTGCATTCTTGTGTATTGTTTTCGATCTGCCAATTTTGAGAATATATTATTTGTTTTGGTTATCAACTCTCGGCTCTGACTTGTTCTTTGGGCCACAGCCGGCGTCCGCTGGCGCGCCAAAAAGGACCACTTCTAAATTGTCCACGCTTTCGTGGTGTGGTTCGGGGGGCCGATACTTCAGCCTTTGGAATTAGCCCGGCGATCGCCTCCCTAATTAACGGGACCTGTGTGACAATTAATCTGGCGTCCGCGACAGGACCTTTTGGTGCACAGTGTGTCCAAAGTACTGAGAAAGAGCCTCGAGTTGTTGATACTGCTATCGGAACGATTTTGTGGGTTGTTCAGTGTTCTCGTTAACGAGTGCAGCGGAGTGTTCCGATAGACTGATTTAGGCAGATACTTTTTGCACGCGGCAAGGTTTTATTTGCGAGTTGCGAGACACAATGGATCTCGAAAAGTTAGTTGCTCTTGGTTAGAAGATGGGTCTTTCTGGCGCCGAACTACGGAAGTGGGTCACCCAGAAGGAAAAAGAAGAAAAAGAGAGGGCCAAGGAAGAAAAAGCAGCTGAGTTGGAGAGAGAGAGGTTGGCAGCTGAAAGGGCGAGAGAAGAAAGAGAAGCGAGGGAGCGACGGCGGAAAGAAGAAAGAGAAGCAGAGATGGCTGAAAGGGAACGGCAGCGGCAGCACGAGATGGAACTCGAGCGGCTCCGTTTGCAACAGCGAAGTGAAACTCCCGTCCAAGCTAGAGTTGAGAACAGCGAACGGGAAGATCACGGCTTCCGCTTGAACCCAAGCAAGCTGCTCGTAGCGTTTGATGAAAGGAAGGACGACCTAGACGCGTACCTCCACAGATTTGAGACGATTGCGAGGAGCCAGAATTGGCCAGAACAGCAATGGGCAACTGCTTTGAGTACTTGCTTGAGTGGTGAAGCGCTCAGTGTGTACGGTAGGCTGACGCCGACCGATGCAGCCAACTATGCCAAGGTGAAAGCTGCTTTGCTGAAGCGATTTAGATTTACTGTAGAAGGATTCCGGGACAGATTTCGGACAGGAAAGCCAGCTGATGGGGAGACGGCTACGCAGTATGCCGCCCGACTTTGCCATTATTTCGACAGATGGATTGAACTTTCAGGGACAGCACAGGAGTACGATGAGCTTAGAGAGCTCCTAATTAGAGAACAATTTCTTACTAGTTGCCACCCAAACCTGTCGCTGTATTTGAAAGAGAGGAAGGCTGAGTCATTTGAAGGAATGCTTGAATTGGCTGATCAATTCTTGGAAGCGCAAGGTGGAACTAATTTGGCCAAGGTCAAGAAGGAGTGTCCCGATGATTCGAAGAAATTGGTTCCCGAAGAAAAGAAGCGTGCACCAGAGAGCATTCCGCGATGTTTTCTGTGTAACCGAGTGGGTCATCGCGCGAAAAACTGTCGAACGTTCTTTACGAGCCCTACGGTAGTAAAATGTTTCAAGTGTGGACAGACTGGGCACAAAGCAGACGCATGTCGGAACGGAGTGAGTCAAACTCACCAGGTATCCTGTGTGCAAGCGGCACCGAAATCTGATAATAATGCCGTCACTGATGGATTCGTAGAATTCAAAAATGGGGAAAAAATTCCTATTGTGGGTGCTGTAATGTCAAAACAGCCAACCGGTGTTTCGAAGGGAATGCCAACGCTGCCTGGAAAAGTCGCGGACAAAAAGATTACGGTGTTAAGAGATACCGGCAGCTCCACTGTTATCGTGCGGAAAGATTTGGTACGGGAAAGTGAGTTAACAGGCAAAACGAAACCGGTTTGCTTAACTGACCGTACAGTTCGGATGCTTCCCGAAGCAGAGATTGAGGTGGAAACCCCGTACTTCAGCGGGAAGGTTACCGCTCTATGTATGACGACCCCCCTTTACGACCTTGTCATCGGAAACATCGCCGGGGCGCGAGGACCGAATGATCAGGAAGGTTTGGGAGAAGACCCTAAGATAGAGAGCCCTCGCCAACCCAGCGACCGCGAGATACAGTGGAGGAGCATCCCGTGACGGATCTCACTAGAGCCCAAGGTGAAGCCGCGGCGCAAGAGACAGCGAAGGAGAAGACGATCGTGTCGAATAAGTTCACGTGCTGGGCAGCTGAACGTACGTCGGCACGACCCCAACCGACCGACAGTGTAATGGTGACGGAGTTGGCCAGCCAGGCCCAATGCCGTGACATGAACAAGCTGGTAAATAAACCGACAGGACCCGTTGAAAGTTATGACCCGTTAACGGTGTCGGAAGTGACAACGATGGCTGGGACGCCGCCTCAGATGTCGTCGTTGGAAAAGGCTCGCCGAAAAAGAACAAGGAAAAACAAGAAGAAATCGAGCGAGCACCGCAAGAAAGGACGCAAGCGCAGCTCGAAATACACAGGATAAGTACTGAAGTCGAATAAGAATGTGTTTGGCAGTGCTGAGTGCCATACGTTGTGTTAATGTTGTGTTATCCTGTGTCACAAGTGTCGAAGTGTTGTGCTGTGATGTGATGTATAGTATTGTACCATTGTTGTAGTGAGAGAACTTTGTACATTTGTATTATTGGGAATGTGCGGTGGAGTGTTGTACTCATGTGCTTCTGGTTGTGTTTTCACGTGTTGTGTAATTGAATTACAATGTACAATTGTATTAGGTGATCTATTGTGAATGTGACGTGTCATGAGCGACGGACTATGTTACAGTCTGTGAGAGTGTGTGGTGACTGTTCGCGCTCGTTTGTGTGGTTTTGAATATTATGAGATAATATTCTTAAAGTGGGGGGCAGTGTCACAGAACGAGCGCTAAATATGGGGGCGCCGCCAAATTCGTGCGATAACGGGCGGGAGAAACGCGGCGAGGTCAACGAAAAAAAAAAGAAAAGAGAAAACAAGCATCCAAGGCTCCCCGGGCGCGCGATGCCTCTCCTCTCGGAAGCGTGGCTTCGCCGATGAACCTCCTCACCCCACATCGGCGGCCGAGATAGCCCGCGAAAGTTCTAGAACGAAAGGGGCGTGGTCATACCGAGTTGAGTCATCGGCCGCGGAGGGCATTCCAACCATCTCGCCCTCTTCGCAGCCTTCGCTGCGTATCGCGCCGACGAAATGACGAGAACCGTCTGGAATGTCGCGCGCAAGATATTTAACCGAGCAGCCGAGATGAGAGATCAGGAGGAGACGGAAGTGAGCGCCAGAGCGCGTAGGGATTCCGCCGTGTAGTCGGCGAAGGTTTTGGTCCGTAGGGACGAAGCTGGAGATGAAGAGGATTTCCACCTGAGGGGTGAAGGCTCGAGCTATAGGCAAGAGCGTGTGTTTACCGCTATCGAGCGAAGACGCGTGGCAACAGCTGCGGGTGTGAAGCCGACGTGTTCCGGCGAAGAAGTTGAAGTTTGAAGAGTGGCCAATTGAAGACGGCAGGTTTCCTGGAAGAGAAACTTCGAGGGCTGCGGAACGACAACAACGCTGGACTTTGAGTGAGTGATTCTCGGAAGAGTATCATCCAGACTTTTGTTCTAAGAAGTTTGGACTGGATAGGTTTTCTATCTCTTTAGTCTTTAAGTGTCTTGGTCGTTCAATGCATGCGACTGCATTGTAGTGCGTATCGTTGTCTGTGTCCGTTGTTTTGAGTGTGGCTGATTGTACTGTGTAGTACGTTGTTTGATTGGTGACGTATTGTATGTAACTATTGTGGAGTGTGCATTCTTGTGTATTGTTTTCGATCTGCCAATTTTGAGAATATAATATTTGTTTTGGTTATCAACTCTCGGCTCTGACTTGTTCTTTGGGCCACAGCCGGCGTCCGCTGGCGCGCCAAAAAGGACCACTTCTAAATTGTCCACGCTTTCGTGGTGCGGTTCGGGGGGCCGATACTTCAGCCCTTGGAATTAGCCCGGCGATCGCCTCCCTAATTAACGGGACCTGTGTGACAACCTGTTGCAAGAATATCGATGTCGGGCGAAGTTCTCTCGGTCGCACGTCTGTTGTTACGCATCGCATCGACACTGATGCCCATCCACCTTTACGGCAACGTCCATATCGCGTGTCGCCTGCTGAACGTCGAGTAATTAATGATCAGGTTGACGATATGCTCCGACGCGACGTTATTCGGCCCTCGGACAGTCCATGGGCGTCTCCTGTTGTTCTTGTTGCGAAGAAAGACGGTTCTGCGCGGTTGTGTGTGGACTACAGACGGCTCAATAAGATCACTCGCAAGGATGTTTATCCACTGCCACGCATCGATGACGCGATTGACAGCCTTCATGGAGCCGATTTTTTTTCTTCTCTCGATCTGCGCTCGGGGTACTGGCAAGTACCCATGGCTGACGACACTCGACCAAAGACCGCCTTCGTCACGCCAGACGGCTTGTACGAGTTCAACATCATGCTGTTTGGTCTATGCAATGCACCTGCGACCTTTGAGCGCATGATGGACACCGTTCTGCGCAACTTGAAATGGTACATGTGCTTGTGTTACCTCGACGATGTCATTGTATTTGCTCCGGATTTCTCCACGCATCTCCAACATCTGAAAGAAGTTTTGGCACGTGTGAGCAATGCCGGCTTGCAACTAAATCTGATAAGGTGCCGCTTTGCAGCACGGCAACTCACCGTACTGGGGTACGTCGTGTCTAAAGACGGCATTCTTCCTGATCCTGCCAAGCTTCAGGCCGTGGCCGAATTCCCCAAACCTGCATCTGTCAAATCTGTCAAAGAACTGCGTAGTTTCGTGGGCCTGTGCTCATACTTCCGACGCTTTATACGAAACTTTGCCACGATCATATCACCGCTGACGAAGCTCCTTGGAAGTTACGGGCCCCTCAATTCGTGGTCATCCGAGTGCGACGACGCGCTCACGAAGCTCCGCCATTTGTTGACGTCGCCTTCCATTTTACGCCACTACGACCCTACAGCCCCAACGGAGGTGCACACGGACGCCAGTGGAGTAGGCCTCGGCGCTGTCCTGGCGCAGCGAAAACCCGGATTCCCTGAATATGTCGTAGCATATGCAAGCCGTACGCTCACGAGAGCCGAGACAAACTACACCGTCACGGAGAAAGAGTGCCTGGCGATCGTCTGGGCTCTTACAAAGTTTCGACCTTATTTGTATGGTCGCCCATTCGATGTCGTCACCGACCATCATGCACTATGCTGGCTTTCATCATTGAAGGATCCCTCAGGCCGTCTCGCCCGTTGGGCTCTTCGCTTACAAGACTACGACATCCACGTGCTGTACCGCAACGGACGCCAGCATGCTGATGCCGACGCCCTCTCGCACTCCCCTCTGCCTGAAGGTGATGTGCTCTGCTCAGTAACCTCAATTGCTGTATCTGCCATCGATGTTGACATCCTCGCTACCGAACAGCGAAAGGATAATTGGATCGCCCCGCTGATCGACTTGCTCTCTGATTCGTCCACAACACCACCCACGCGTGCCTTGCGTCGTCGAGCTCACCATTTCGCCATCCGTGACGGCCTCCTACACCGACGCAATTACGACTCTGATGGCCGGCAGTGGTTACTCGTCATACCCCGCAGTCTGCGGTTGGAGATATGTGAATGTTCATTCTGATCCGCAATGTGCGCACTCTGGGGTATTCAAAACTTACCACCGCATTCGACAACGCTACTTCTGGCGTGGGATGTACCGCTATGTGCAGCAGTTCGTTCGCTCTTGCCTCACTTGCCAACGCCGTAAACCGTCAGCCCACATGTTGCACGCCGGTCTGCAACCGTTACCTTGCCCTGACCGTCTCTTAGGGCACGTAGGTATTGATTTGTATGGACCACTTCCTCTGACGTCGGCTCGTAACCGCTAGGTTATCGTTGCCGTTGACCATTTAACGCGATACGCCGAAATCACCCCTCTCCCTGCGGCTACTGCGCGCGATGTTGCGTCCTTCCTGCTGCATCGATTCATACTGCGCCACGGACCACCCCAAGAGCTTCTCAGCGATCGAGGCCGTGTCTTCTTGTCGGAAGTCGTCGAAGCCATTCTGACGGAGTGCCATTCTGTCCACCGCAAAACTACTGCTTACCACCCACAGACGAGTGGCCTCACCGAACGATTTAACCGCACCCTCGGCGACATGCTTTCTATGTACGTCGCTGCCAACCACACTAATTGGGATAATATACTTATAAATTGATATAATATGCCACCGACCAAGTGGCGACACAACCGGCAGCGCGCCTCGGTCTGACACTTTTTGAATGTATGGGGGCCAGTGAAGTCGCCTGCTGACTACGTGGCAGCCATTCGCCGATCATCGGCAGTCGGCCAATGTTGCTTGGGATTTGACGTGCAACTGACCGACCGAACAAGTCGCGAAGCTTCTGCTTGCACACGTCCCGGCCCGTTATTTCTTCATGCATCTCTTACCAGGCGCGGGCCGTACCCCGCAAGTAGAAAAGAATATTTGCCAGCATAAGCGTCTCGTCCCACCTGTTGTGCTTGCTGACGCGCTCGAATAATGCAAGCCATTTTTCGACGTCCGTGCTGTCTGTATCGAAAAACGTGTCAGGGTCGAGAAGATAGGGTGCGGGGAGAGGGGATCACAGGTGATGGAGCCGGCGGGGACTGCGAGGCCTGAGTGCCGGTTTCAGGCGTTGCGGTTGGACAAAGGTGGCATCTACTGCGGAGTTCCAGAGCCGGGTTGTGTGAAGACCCTGCACCTGCCACCAAAAAGATGTTACAAAGAAGATTTATTCGTCGACAGCTGGTTTTGCTAACGCTTTACTGAGCGCACAGTCATGCAGGCCGACGGGGAAGCTCGAGAGTACAACTTAGAACAAATACGTTGTTGCCTTCCTCCTTTTGGGTGTCATTTCAGTGCTTGTGCCGGAGCGACAATTCCATACACGCATCAATATAACGCCAAGACAGGAGCACAAACCGGCTCACTGAACCGCCGCATTCCAACGCAGGCACCATTCGACACCATTGCTGTGGACCACGTTGGCTCAATTCATACCTGCTTCTAGCATTCGGAGGAAGAGGAAAGGGGTCACCGCTTTCTCCGTGACTCGGCGCCGGACCGACCCAACAACGTGTTCCGTGGACAAATACATGTGTGCGATTGCATAGCTATTCCACTTTAAGAAAAAAAACAAGAAAAAAAGCTGTAAAATTCCTTCTGATACTGGCAACGTGAATTCCTGTTTTGTAATCCCTCCCCCCACCCCCGCATTCCCCACTTGTTTGTTCGGAAGGACTCTTAGTAGAAAGAACGTGTATTTTTAGGGGGTCACGCTTATATACAACCGCGGAGGGAATTAGACGGCACTTGGACAGCCTTTGTTGAAAAGCTGCAGCGTTTGAGTCACCCGTTGTAAGGCCGCAAGGTTGAGTAGAAATGAAAAGGAAGTTAAAAAAGAAACAGATGGAACTTCAGGTACGCGTGAAAGCGGGCACAGTAGGCGAGCGGTAGTACACAATTTCTAATAGCGTGAGAAAAAAAAAGTTGACGAATTCTCTGCGCCATGCAATGCTTTCGCGATTTTCTGAAATCAAGGAGCAATCTCCTTGATTGCTCCTTGAATCTGGAAATCAAGGAGCAGGTACAACTGGCCATGTAATATATTAAACGAATTACTCGCAAACGTGAGGAAAAAAGCGTACATTCAAAGGCTCATTATTTTGTTAGGTGTCATACGTATCCTATACCATTTTCATGTTGTATGAGGAAGAAGAAAAGGACAGGTTTTTTAGCCATTCCTCATTTTGTGGTAGAGTGTGCATAGGCCAGGCGGGACGCTCCGAGAACCTGAAATTGCCCGTCATATCATCGGTAGGAGACTCGCCTGCTCGACTGCAGTTGCTCGACAATTTTTAACGATACCCAGCAATGGAATAAATGCGAGAGGGAACTGATGAAAGCATATATCAAATGCCACTATATGCGATAGGGAGCTGACTGAAGTATATAAGATTCCAATAAAAAAAGTCCTGACCGAGTTCCTCCCGTAGTGTTATCACGAAATCACGCTGATCATTACTTTAGGGAAATGTAATTTAGAATGTATCGTACCCTGGGTTAAATATTTATGGTTTTACGGCACATGGGCACGTGTTGGTTATTTATTAAGTGATTATCTCATGCGCACTGTTTTCATCTGTACTAGCTGCATCACGTGTAGCACATGTTCTTCTTGGTTTCTTTTTCAACCATGTTGCTTGACGTCCAAGCTTGCGTGTTTAATCTTGTTGTGTGCATGCGTCCGTCAAGGCTGGGTTCGTCATTTCTTTAAATAATATGCCAGCGAGTTACTGCCATGAATCTTGTGCAACATATGCAAAGACAGTACCAAAAAAAAAAACAAGCTATCCACGGAGTGAATGATGATTGGTGAGGCGAAGCATTCGTCAGCCCGCTTGTGCTTTCGTCCGCCCATTCATTCTTGCTTCCGTCCGTCCATTTGTACGTCCATCCTTGTGATGGTGGGTGCATATGTCCGTCCGTGCGTCCCTCCATGTATCAGTACGTCCGTTGTTCCGTCTGTTTGTCCATGCGTCTGTCCGTGCGGCCGTCCCTCTGTC
Organism: Rhipicephalus annulatus; assembly: GCA_013436015.1. Classification (NCBI taxonomy): domain Eukaryota; kingdom Metazoa; phylum Arthropoda; class Arachnida; order Ixodida; family Ixodidae; genus Rhipicephalus; species Rhipicephalus annulatus. The sequence goes on from WOVY01000697.1 coordinate 96,763, forward strand.
TGTCTCTCCGTCCATCCGCCCCTTTGTCTGTCCGTGCGTCCCTCCATGCATCAATCAGTACGTCCGTTGTACCGTCTGTTCGTCCATGCGTCTGTTCGTTCGTCCATCAGTCCGCCTATCTACTGAAAGCTCCCAAGTACAACCATCCCACATCTTTTCATCCATGTATTCATCATATAGAAGTGCCGCCATCCAGCGGACATGTTAAGGACCGCTCTTTCAAGTATGTGACACCGGCGGCTACATACACCATCAGAGGATGGACAGACCCACACTCTAAAGTTTCGCCCCTAAATAAAAGAATGCTGCGCATGTGTGGAAGCAATAAACATACATTCAACATACATACCGCGGTGGCACGGTGTTCTGATGCGTTTTTTTATCCCAGCTGTGGTAATCGCTATTTGACGAATGCTAAACGGGTGGTCAAAACATCCCCGAAAATTAGTAATGTACTGTACACGACTTGAGATAAGTACCTCCCCCCCCCCATTATTCTCCCATTTTCAGTATGCATGCTCAAAAACAAAGCATTAACGAAAAATTTGCCAATTCTTTTCTAGTAATCTTATATGTCGTATTTGGCAGTTAGTGCTAAAAGCTCTGGTTTTCAGACAATTAAGCTTTAAAAAAAGACGCAATAAAGAGCTTTTTGAACTTGTGGTTTCGGTTTCCACGCCGCTGACGCAGCCGACGAAAAGGGGTTGTGCGCCGCCGCCGATGATTTTACCCGGCGTGCGCCGCAGCCGCCGACTCAAAAAGAGCCTCACGTCGCCGCCGGTTGAAACCGCCTCGGCGCACACCTCTAATCAATCTTGAGACGACGCTCCTGAATTCGACTAGGCGGTGCGACAGTCTATAAACATTGCGAATTCAAAAGCCAGATTGCACACCCGGTCGTGTTAGCTTAAAGCATCTGTTTGCTTAGAGTTACTGTATATGCTATACCTTTAGGTAGCATATAGTACACTGACTCTGTATTAGCTGAGAGACTAACGCAACCTATCGTCAAGTCGGGGAAGCATCAAGTGCGCACCACGGCCGGGCTGGACTGCACCAGCGCGCGCTTCTTACCGCATTCTCACTCGTCACGAATACGATGGGAGAGCTTCCGAGTGTTTCACCACCCGTTGGCCGTAGGGACGCAGCGACCCTCACTTTGCAACTTCTGCACCGCGCCCACGGCACAAGAGAGTTTGTCGATGTTAAACCTTGGAATGGGGATTCTCGACGAAGAGGGGATTAATAAATATTGATATGTGGGGTTTAACGTCCCAAAACTACCATGATTATGAGAGACTTCGTAGTGGAGGGCTCTTCAAATTTTGACCACCTCGATTTCTTTAACCTGCACCGAAATCTGAGCACACGGGCCTACAGCGTTACCACCTCCATTGGAAATGCAGCCGTCGCAACCGGGATTCGATCCCGCGACCTGGTCAGCAGCCGAGTTCCTTAGCCACTAGACCGGGGATTAATAAACAAAGCAGGGAGAAAGAATCATCTACCAAAAAAAAAAACAATCTTTTCAGGCGGCTTGCCGCTTAATGTAGGTATATATGTGCTCGTGGATAATAAAAGCTGAAACTCATGGCGAATTGCACTGGTAGATCCGGAGCGGCCGCCGAAATCCTGGAGCGAGCACTCGGATTGCGCCAAGCCAGATCTGCGAGTGGAACACGTGAGCGCCCTGTCTGAGGTCGCGCCGGAAATTGTTTCACATACGTTACTAAACCAGTCCTGAAAACTTCTTCGACATAGCAGATTATCTTCGGTCGAGACTTCGGCCATGCACACGGCGGGAAAGTACAAGCAGCTCGTCCTCGCTGCTTCTGCTAGTGCTCTCGCTGTCGCTCAAAGCGAGAAGCAAACAAGCAGCAGCACGTCCAACAGCATAAACCGATGACATTTTAGAAATGTAAACACGTGCAGAGGGCACCGCCTCGAAAAAAAAAGAGAACCACTCGTGGCAGCTGCAGGCGATAGTGCTGCCCGACTGTACCAGAAATGACGGCAACGCATTCTCGGAGTTCCGGCGAACTCCGTCACTGCAAGACCGAGCACGCGGAACGCTCCGTCACGGAGTGAAAAGTCACAGCATGTGATAATCGCCGGGGACTCGAATTTAAATCGATGCACAGAAGCCATCAAAGAGAGGGTAAGAGGTGACAAGAGGGTTACAGTAGGGGCGTTCCCAGGACGCAAGCTGGAAGCAGTCATGAGGCAAGCGAGCGCAAAGCTCGAAACGACAGCTGATAGACGAAACCTCGTGATAATTTCAGGCGGTTTAAACGATGTCCTAAATGAAGATGCAGCAGGACTAGCAGCCACACTGGCGAAAAGCGTCGATGACATGCGCGCCACTTCTCCTAAGGTACAGGTAGTGATATGCACGATACCGGAGGTACCGGTGCGTGATAGCAACCTGCAAAGAGCGGTGGTCAACGGAAACCAAGAGATACGGCGGATAGGTCGAGAGAAAGGCTTTGAGGTGGTGGAAATAAACAGAGAGGTGCATAGGTGGGGGGGTTTTCAACGAGACAGAATTCACTTCGATGGGCGGCTAGGTCATGAGGTGGGTTGGCGACTTGCAGGACGCGCAGTAGCTTTTTTGGGGGGGCAAGCGAGCCCTTCGGGGTGCAGGATAGCTAGTAACGAGGAAAACAACCAGGGAGACTCTTCGACAGGTGGTATGGACAGATACGATTCCAAAGTGGCACCAATATCTAAGATAGGTAGAGTCCGGGGCATAAATAGACGTAGCCACGAGCGCCGAGCCAATTCAGACATAGGGTATATTAACATGCAGGGTGGTAGGAACAGGCTGAAGTGGGAAGAGATAGAAGAACAGCTAAGGGAAGAGAGGCCGATGGTATACGGTTTTGTAGAAACACATCCCAGGGACATGGAACAACCTCCGAACAATCCGGACTACGCGTGGGAATATTGTAATATAGCAGAAGGCAGCAGAAAGGGGGGTGGTATTGGGGCATTCATTCATAAAAGTACAGACTGGCAAAGGGTCAAGCAGGAGTGCAAGGAACATTTATGGCTAAAAGGGAAAGTGGCAGCTCAAATGACACTCCTTGGTTTCGTGTACTTGTGGACGGGAGCAAAGGCCAGAGAGGAAAACCAGACAATGGTAGAGTGTATATCAAAGGACATTCAGGAGTTAGGAAGAGAGTGCGAGATAATTATACTAGGAGACATGAATGCACACATAGAAGATATAGATGGGTATACCGACCCGACAGGCAAAATGATCATGGATATGTGTGAAAAGCTTGATTTGATCATTTGCAACAGTACCGAGAAGTGTGTAGGACAAATAACATGGGAGGTAGGAAGGCTTCAGTCGACGATAGATTATGCACTGATGTCACATAGGAAGTATGATAAGCTCAGGGGAATGCACATAGATGAAGGTGGCTCCAGAAGTCTGGGTAGCGATCACAAACGTATCAAGCTAAGTTTTGGAAGAGCAGTGAAAGTGGGAAGGAGACAAGATGAGCAACTACAGGAAAATTTTTATCCAGAAAGGCAAATCGAAATAGCCACTAAACAAATTGAGAAAGCAATCACGGAGGATAATAAGACAGTGTGGAAATACACGAATCTAATCAGACTCTTTGAGCTAGAGCTTGCTAAGACGCGTGACAAGTCACCCCGGAAAAGAAGACACAAACCCAAAAGTTGGTGGGATGAGGAAGCTAAGAGAGCCATAGCAAAAAGTCAGGAAGCCTCTAGGGAACACAAACATGCTAAGCAGCGGGGTGAACCGACAGATGATGTTGAAAGAAAATGGGCAACCTGTCTAAGCTGTAGAAGGGATGCATCTCCTCTGATCAATGAAAAGATTAAAAGAAAGGGAGCTCAGTGGCTGGCAGAAGTACATAAAAAAGATAGAAAGGCAGCTGCGAAATTTTGGAACCATCTAAACTCCCCAAGAAATGAGACGAGCCTAGAGCAGAGTTTTATAACTACAGCCCAAGGTGCTAGGCTAGAAGGGGACGAAGCTATTGAATATATAAGAACAAGGGTGACAGAAAAATTTCAACAAAGAAGTACATTATGCACCACAATAGACAAGGACGAATCAAGTGGTGCAATGGCTCCACTTTCACAACAAGAGTGGGAAAGGGCTGAGAAAAGGGTTCCTAGTAGTACATCAACAGGCCCAGATGGCATTCCAATTATGCTGATAAAGACATTAGGTCCGAAGCCTAAGCAGGCTTTGAGAGAGGCAGTGAGCACAACAATAATCGATGGTGAAGTTCCCGATAGATGGAAACTTAGCAGGATGAGCATGATCTATAAAGGAAAGGGGGACAAAGCTGACATAAACAACTACCGTCCTACAACAGTGATATCAGTGGTCTACAGGCTGGCGATGCAGATTATAAAGGAAAGACTGCAGGCGTGGATAGAGGATGAGGGGGCGCTGGGGGAACTGCAGAATGGGTTTCGGAAACACAGGAGGTTGGAAGACAATCTGTTCTCACTCACGCAGTGCATCGAAATAGCAGAAAAGGAACACAGGCCCCTGTGGCTAGCATTTTTGGATATCAAGGGAGCGTACGATAGCGTGGTTCAAGAGGAATTGTGGGGAATACTGGACACACTAGGCGTGGAACATGTAGTCACTAATCTTTTAAAGGGTATCTATAAAGGTAACAAGGTAGTTATAAAGTGGGAAAAACAGGTAACCAAGCCTGCAGAGGTAAAATGGGGGCTTAGGCAGGGGTGCCCCTTGTCACCCTTATTATTCATGATGTACCTAAAAGGATTAGAGGCAAAATTAGCTCCCAGGTGAAAATCTGTAACTGGGAATCTAACTGGTTTCAACTGGTCCCAGTTGAACTGGTTTAAGGAACACTTTTCCAGTTGGGAATTTTTCCCAGTTGGGAATCTATTCCCAGTTGGGAATCTATTCCCAGTTGGCAACTGGGACCAGTTGGGAACCTATTCCCAGTTGACAACTGGGACCAGTTAGAACGCATTCCCAGTTGAGATGTTCTTAACTTTGAACGTGCAAATGAGCATTCTAAGCACATGAAAGACTCCAAAGGACTTATGTTGAGTGTATATGAGACGATTCTATTTATTAATGCAGAAAAAACATTGCACAGCCCTAGTCTTTGGTCTTCGTTGGGTTATCTATGGATTGAATGCATTTCGCAGTACATTTACTGTGGAGGTTTTCGTCGCTCTGCCTTGATGCAATCCTGAATTTTTTCAGTTAGTATGCTGGTCAAGTTTCGGGCTGCAATGGACGAGTCGACGCCTGTCACATGCGACCAATGGTTGAGTGTTTCTGTAAAAGAACAGGTGACATGTTACGTGCACTTCTCAGGATAGATTTAGCACATATACACAGCAGACCAACCTTCCAGAACCGCGACCTTTTCAGGTGTCAGCGCAGGCTTTGCAACCTCGCCGAGGTTCCTTCTTCCTGGAGCTACGCCACCTTTAACACTGTGTGACGCTAGCCCTTTCTGGGACCATATGGCTTGTGCCGTTTCCTTCACCACCAGCCTTGCCTTCTTGTGAGACAGAATTCTTTTTGCCTGAATAGGCGTCAGGCAGATGCCCTTTTGAAGATGAAACTGTAAATATCAAGGAAGAGAGCGATGCAACATCTTGTTCCTGTAATTATTATTGGCTGACAAAGAAGTTCAACTTAGCAGGCGTACAAATATTGAATAGCAAAAATTTTATTATTACAAGTTTTTGTGCAATATAATTTTTTTCTGAATGTGGTAATGAGCATGGTTTCTTTTTTGTTTACTTGACTTGTGAAACAGGTTGTGTGGGGAAGGGGGGGGGGCAGCCTTGCATCACTGCAGTTTATTGTATGCTTACCAGCTGGTGAGCACCGGACTATGTAAGAGATTTGAAATGCTCCTTGGCTTTGCCACCGCACGCTATCGGATATTCACGTGAGAGAGGAGGCATTTTCGCGCCACTTTGGCAAAAAGACAGCAGCGGTCTAGATACAGGTACTTTAAACAATATTTTTGGTAGCCCTGTATTTAATTTTTTGTTAGCAGACATACACACCAGATGTCAACCTATATATGATGATTAATGCATACTACAATTTAGGGCATATGTAATTATTACATGTTCCATAATGTAGGTGTTGCCGACTTTCAGTATTTGAGAATTTGAAGAGCACATATTCAATTCACGAATTAAAATATTCGCAGGGCCACTATTCGATTTGTATTCGGATATGCACATGCTTTTGCCACCTCATATAGTGTTTCTAAATGTCCAAATTATCTGTGGTATTGGTAATATATCTAGCTACCGAAATTGACAAGGGCAAGTATACAAGCCACCTGTACTTTCTAGAAGCTAAAATGTAACATGTACTGCAGAAGATTTCACAAACTTACCAACAACTGCTGCTGTTTTGCACCACTGTCATTGGCAACATGCCAAGTAGCTGCACATCGTTATTGTGGAGGCACCTCTGAGCTGTTCGGCAGGCAGTTTGTTTCACACGGCTTATAATAATATCATGGGTTTCATGTCCCAAAATCACATGATTATACGGGATGTCAATGTGAAGGGATCTGCAAATTTTGAATATAGTGTGTTCTGTCCTCAATAGGAGTATTATATTAGAAAAGAGGCTGTGTGCACAAAGATAATAGTAAATCATGGTCACTAAGATTACAAATGAGTGCTGTAACTAAATCAGTGCTGTGAAGCTAGATGTAAGTATAATGTAATGAAGTGACAATTAGTTGGGATGCAATCACTCAATTTACTGAATGTAAACACATTTAATTCAAGCTACCATAGTTGCTGGTGTGAACATATAACATGCTACAATTTATGTTGGCATCTACAGTATAGATTTGAAATTATTTACTTTTTGACCATTTGCATCAATCATGTTCAAAGAATGCAACATTATGCTAATTTCATTGTGTGCTTGAACTTCACAGGTAAAGTGCAAAATATATACTCACAGAGCCATCTTCTAAATATGAAAAACATTTCCCTGAAAAAAGATGTTGCAAATTTGTGAAACATGGAAATTCAGTAGTTTCCTACAATAGAAGCACACAAGTAAAAAAGCCTACTTGGACTAGGCAGGTCATCAGATTCTTTTGCTGCACATGCTGGAAACACAAGGAGCAAAGCTAAATGTTTACACAAATACTACACATAAGCCTGTAACTCACCAGTCATCGAAGTGGGAGGTTCCTCTATGAAGTCTGCATAAATATTTTGCATTGTTATAATTACACGTAAGCAATACAATAGAAATAAACCTAAAGCCTTACCATCAATGGCACTTCGTGAGTGTAGACTGCCAGCATCTGGTGTGAAAAAGCCAAAATTTAGATCTCACAGGAATAGACAAACATCCTCCAACTTACTCGGTGACCCAGGCACAGTCTCTTGAATGGACTTTACTGCATTTTTTTGCAATTTTAAAATCAGTTACAAAGGCTGTATTGAGAAAATAATCTAGCCTCTTGCAATTTTTGGCATGCATCATTTTACTTCATTTATGCATGCAAAAAAATCAGATCTGTGTGCATAGTACACCAATTTACAAAACTTGCTAATTTTATATTTAATACTATTGCACATACAATTCATGCAGTGATGGAAGCAATACATGAACATCCTGGTTACTTGTGTGTTTCATTGTGTCAAATGTCATTTGCTAAGGAAGTGCAACATTGCATTTCCTAGCAAGTCTCAAGGCAAAAGTCATCAAACATGCATGATCCTTTGAATTCTTTCCCAGCAGGAACAAGCTTTGTTGACTCACTGGACTGCAAATAGTATACTGCAAAGTGCTTTAAGTAAATCTGAAAAATAATTAGTGATTATGAAGTAACCGATTATGCATCTTGATCCATTACATGAGAAGGGAATACTGCTTTAAGTACTCTAGCTCAAGAAGTGCTCTTATGCTATATGCTACAGATGATTGTCAATTCTATGTAGTATGAAACTAATAACACTAAATTTAATAACAAAAATGAATATGCACCTAGGTTGCTTGTGGCCTTTGCTGTCTCCTTTCTAGCTTGTACAGTGCAGCTCTCAACGTCAGCCTCTTTGCTGTGCTGCAGGTCTTCAACTGTCAAAATATTCAAGAAATGCTCACTAGCTATGAAATTAACAGGTTGTCATCAACATATAAAAAAACTTTCTCATTTTAAGAACTAAAATCAATATATAATTATTGTACTTACACCTCAGAAATTTTGAGTTTAACAGCACCTGCTGTGAGCTAACTTGCTCTTGCAAGAAGATGTTGTCTTGCCGCAGCTCCTTGCATCTCTTTTTCCAAAATTTGGTTTTTTTCTTCTCTTCTGTTACTTCTGAGCTGGACACGAGAGAGTCATCCGAGCTTGATGATGAACTCAGTCGCGTTTTTCGCTGCGTAAACATTTTTTTTTTTTTTTGCTTCACTGAAGCTTTTTCACAGTGAAAAGAAGAAAAGAAGTTTAAGGAAATCGGGTATTATATAGTTAATACACGCTCACAGTTTGTTCCGAGTTCTGTCGGAGAGCGTGGCTCATCTGCTTTTTCAAGATCTGCTCGTACCGGTCTTTTTTTGCTGCAGTTCGGTTGACAGCTGTTTTTTTCATTCTTGCAGCCTGCAAATTTTGGATTAGACATACTCCCAATATCTTAAAATAATTCGCACTTCCTTAATAGATTCGAAAAAAAAAGAGAAACACCTAAAAAAAAAAGATTTGCGAATGAACAAGTGCGCACTTACAGTGGCCTTCTTGGTCACAGCTCCTTCAACGTCCGAGCCTTCCTCAACTGCAATTTTAGGGATCGGAATTCTTTTTGGCGATTCCCGAGCTTCTTTCTCTGTGGCTGAAAGTGCAAGTGTGGATATTAGACTAACGCGTAGATCAGGGTAGATGGATGCACTTACCGCCAAGTCGAAGTATCTGGGCTTTATATTCACCCGTGTCGTCACCGTTTGCTTCATCCTCCCAGTGAACGACATACACTGCCTTGCCATCGAAATCCGTCTCGTGCTTCGGATGAAAATCATGGATATCCTCCACTCGCACAACATATCTACGAGTGTCATGTGCATGGTCACTATCTAGAAAGCGAACTAGCGCGAACATTATATCGAACCAAATATGACAGTCAACGGGCTCAGCGCGCACGTGGGTAACGCGGGCCTGACACAAAGTGGATTGTACTCAGCTTGGCCCGGCTTCGCTCAGCTCAACCAACCAAGCCAAAACTGCTTGGCCTGGCCTGAATTTAAACGCGTACAAATTCATAAATAACGTTGTTAAAGAAACGGCCTATATATAAATAAAAAACCTGTAACGTTCGGTGCTAGAAATGCAAATAAAAATATATTACCTATTATTCACTTCATTGCTAAGCCGTTACAAAGCCGACTGAATCCAGATCTCAAGTCGTTTGCATGGCGTTTGCGCTTTCGTGGATCGAAAGATTTCCACTCAAGCGCACGCTAATACATATCGATTTGTATTTTTTTATTAGACTGAAGGCATTTTACCACAGTTCGAAGTGTACATTCTGTACCGCTAACATGTCCCGGACGCCTAAACGACGGAAGTTATATCTAGAGCCATCCTTCGATGGGAAAGAGCTGCCCAGATCAACGCGGTACAGGGCGTCTCGCCTCGCGACTGACACTAGCCAAGTGGAAAACGTGATGTCTGATGGTAATGCTGCTGCAGATGAACCTGCTGATAATTCGCCAGTTCGCGTCTGGGCAAACGATGAAGTCGACGAGTGCGAAGAGTCGGGACCGAGCGACGATGAGGAAGCCCTGGCAGAGAACGCAAAGGAGGATGATCGTGAAACTGATGGCTCCTTTGACTCCGATTTATCTGCTGAAGACATCGTGACCCTAGTCATGGACTTTGCTGTTAACTTTGGCCTGGCGTGGACACAGGTAGAACACCTGATGAAACTAGTCAGTTTTTTAATGAAAAGAAAGGATCTCCCTGACACGAAGTTTCTGTTTAAGAAATTTGCGGGAGTCTCCACTGATAGCATGGGCTTTCATTTCTATTGTCCCAACTGCATTTGCCTTCTCGGCGAATGTGACGGGGACCTTAAGAAAAGAAAAGAATTCAATGCAACATGTACACAATGCCAACAGTTGTACAGTGGAGATACCCTTACTGCGCAAGGAAGTTTTTTTGTGACCCTTCCCATGGGGCAACAGATTTCTTCAATTCTTTCGTCTCAAGATACTTCCAGGTCACTTAAAAAACTCTTTAAATGCACTTGCACATCGTTCACACGCCGCCTCTATGACAAGACTTTACAGACGGAAGTTTGTATCTGCACCAAAGAAAAGAACTGGGTCTTGGCGCTATGGACATCACATTGACCATAAACTCGGATGGTAGTCCTGTGTTCAACTCATCCAAGTTTTCGATATGGCCCGTGCAGACGACAATTAATGAGTTGCCGCCCGGATTGCGTTTGAAAAATGTTACTGTTGCTACACTGTGGTATGGACAGTGCCACCCAGACATGACATTGGTGTTGGAGCATTCACGAAGCAAATGGACTCGCTTACCAGGAGTGGTATCGAGTGGACATGTGATGGAGAGACCTTTCAATCAAAAGTGAGCCACTTCTATTTCATTGTGTAGTCTCCTCCTAGCAAACTTAGATGCATATTGTGTCCTTCCGCAATATTCCTTAACCAAAAACTAAAAAAAGAAACAGCAAAAGAGAAGGCAAATGAAAACTTACTACTGTAGTGATACTAGTTTTTTTTGGCTTCATGAAAAAGCTTTCATTTTAGTCTAATTTAACTGCTATATAACGCTTTAAAAACTGAGCAATGCACGAAATATTCTTGACTTTTGGTGAAGTGCCTGATTTAACTATAATTCTTTTAAAATTATGTTACAACAAATAATGGTACTGCTTTAAAAATACATATTGTCAACACACAAGCATTTGAGCCAAGTTTAATACCACTGTCGCACAGCCACTTGAACTCACAATTGTGCCAGATTCAGATTGACATTCTACACCACGATTAGCCTCATTCTACTGCTTGCACAAAGTAGGCAATCGGGACCGAGAAATCTTATCCCGACCAGACTTGAGTATGATTGAATTTGAAAACCAATATAGCACTGTCCCATTTCTTCATTAAAACTATATTCTTTTTGTTACATTACAGGTCTATTGTTTCGCTGCTGTAGCCGATGCTCCAGCCAGGGCTCTGATGCAGAACACAGTCCAGTATAATGGATACTTTGGGTGTGGCTGGTGTTTGCACCCTGGCAAATGCATTGAAGGTAAGCAACTGACTTGTGTACAAAAATATCTGACAGACTACATCCTGGATATCAGCTTCACAATCACTATTTTGTTACTGAAATTTGGTTTGTGCATTATTATTACATCCTACTTAATTTTATTTTCACGCATTCTTTTCTTAAAGTATTTTTGTCACACTAAAGTTAACGTGCATTCAAGACATGCTAGCCTTCTCTTTACTTTACAAACTTCTAGAAAGCTTCATGTGGCCTTCACATCTGTATGCATTATTACAGCAGTTAGGAGTACCTGACATTTGCAGGAATATTATTACCAGTTAGAAAAATCTAGTATTCATTGCTGCAAAGGTTTTTTTGCCCACCCTCCCGAGTTTTGTATTTAATTTGTTTCTATCATTTTTATTTTGCAGGAACAGTCAAGTACCCTATAAGCGCTGAAGCTCCACCCGACAGGACTAAAGAAGGGATGATGCAAGACATGGACTGAAGTGCACAGGACTGGTGTTAATGTGCGAGGAGTTAAAGGGCCTTCCCCATTAATTAATTTGGTGGGGTTTGACATTGTGTGGGGCTTCACGCCTGATTATATGCATGGGGTTTTACTTGGTGTCACACGCCAGTTTATGGAGCTGTGGATGTCTGGTGTAGGCGCTCCATATTATATAGGGTCGCCACAGTTGATTAGGATGGTTGACGAAAGGCTTTGTGCCATTAAGCCTCCTCAATGCATCACGCGCCTGCCAAGATCTGTTGAACTGAGAAAGTTTTGGAAGGCAAGCGAGTGGCAACAGTGGCTGTTGTATTACAGCCTTGTTTGTGTTCACAGAATCTTGCCTGGCAAGTACCACAAACACTTTAGCTTGCTGGTGAAAGCTGTATACCTCCTACTTGGAGATACTGTCTCAGCCAAAGACATCAGGGATAGCACTGAGTGTCTTGTGCAATTTGTTATTCAAGTCCAAGTTCTCTACTCTAAGAAGGAAATGACTTCGAATGTACACTTGTTGTTGCACCTTGCAAAAAGTGTTACAATGCAAGGGCCACTCTGGGCACACTCTTGCTTTGTCTTTTGAGGCGGGCTTAGGAAAGATTAAAAAGCTCGTCACTTCCGCTAAAGGAGTGCCTCACCAAGTGATGAGCAGAGTGCTTATGGCCAGCAAAGTTGGCGCACCAATGCAGCCGCTAGTGAGCAAGTTAAGAATTTCTTGTGCTCTGATTTGTGCAACAAAGAAGAGTCGCTGGCCCTTTTGGGAAAACCAAGAGCTGTCAGTGAGTCCATTCATAGAATTATTGAAGCGCAAGTCCCACACCCAAATCACAGGGCCTGTTGAGGAATATGATAGAGTTCGCATCTCTGGACGCATGTTCCACAGCGAACAATATCAAAGGCCTCAAAAAACTAACTGCACAGCTGTACGACTGCGAGACAATATGCATGCTAAGATCCAGCATATTGTGTCAGTTAGCTGCAGTGACAGAAAAAGGATTTATTTGTGTCTAACAGCTATGTTCGTTCTCTGTGTTTCGGCCAACACACATTTCATGTGTTCAGAAGTGGGTGGCACAGAATGTCGTCGAAGTGGACAGGCAGGCAGCTCCATGCCTGTGGATTGACTGGAACGAAAGGCAATTTTTTTGTAATCTTGCCAATCGTTTCCCATAAAAAGATTACCTGATTTTTGTGTTGCATTAGCTTTTTGGAAAATTTTAAAGGTGTCATGTTACATTTTATGATAAGTGTGAACGCACTCGGAGTTGCATGTAACTGACATGCTACACATTTAACTACTTGCCTTGCTCATGCATGCCAGCATGTCCAACAGTCCCTATTATTTTTAGGTTGTCTTATAAGAATGTGGGCTCAACTCGAACAATGGTAGTTTATTCTGGAACTTACCTGGCTACCAATGGTTAGAATAGGAATCTGCAATTTTGTAACATGCTTTACTGTTGATCAGATCGAGTGTCAATGACTGTGATCACCACTGTGAGTGTACAGGGTGCATTCCTTGTACTTTGACTTGTGATTTCTTGGGGACAAGTTTGTCCATTAGAGTTTTGGTTGCAGCTTGTGTTTTGAGGCCTTCACCATTATAACCATGTAAAAATATTATCCACAATGGGGGGCATGCTCATAGCAGTGCACTTACTTCTTCTTGAATATAGCCACACGTACAAGGTTGATAACTGAATAATGTGACAAACAAACAGTGTCAGGGTGGATGTGGTGCACTTACAACCACCACTGTCCTGTTTGCTATAAAAAATTTAGGGGTGTGCACCACATAAATTTTCTTGCAGTTAGTATTTAGCTAGGTTTTCAAATCAACTCGACCACACGTCTTTTCGCTTTTAATCTTGTGCCACGTCTTTCAAGGACAAAAAGTTATTTTGGGGAACCATCAGGGGCCTAACTTTCATATAGATGCTTGAAAAATAATTCTCTCATGTGATTGCAAATCTCAAAATTGAGTTTATCACCAAACAAAATCTCACCCAACTTTAAACAACTAGCCTCAAGTCCACATTTACAACTTAAGATGTTTGTGTTCTTCACTTCGTGTGTCTAAATTATTGAATGTTACCAGGAAGTGACTGTTACTTCCTCGAATGTTATGAAAATTTTTGAATACATTCTTTAGGTCAGTGGTAAAGACCATATGCAGGTCAGTAGCATCACACTGGGGCCCTTTTTGACTTGATGTGGTCAACTTGATGTATTCTATGGCTGTGATATTTTCTGTGATCTTCCCTGAATACTGTTTACATTACTGATGGAGATTTTTGTGTATAGAGCATGAGAGGAATATGAGAAGAGACTACTTTATTGTCAGGCTGGCAGCGGGATGCCATTACCTTGGGTATATGCTGAGTGTCTGTCAAGGGACTGTCTTCATCTTCATGACAACTGAGAGCATTGTTTCAAAAACCAAAAGGCATGCCCATGAACAGATTTTGATTTGCAAGTTTATTTCTGCCCTATGTATTATTGGGGCTTTTGTGAGGTCTACAAAGAAAACTGAATAAGTATTGATCCATTTGCTGCCTACAAAATAAATATGTCACTGGCCAGAAATGCTGTATTAAATTCCTTCATTACTATTAACCGAGAACAAGCTTGTAAAATCGGTAACCTCAAAAGGAAGCTGCATGCTTAAGAAATGCATTGCAGCTGACGCATTTTCACTGTTTCACCTCCAGTATATAGAGCAGCATGGAACTTGAACATTGAATTTCTTACCTGGAAGTTATTCAGAACCAGTGAGCCTGCTCTGTTATAGCTTGTGCCACTGTGACATCAGTATTACAGCAGTAAAATTATGTCCTGATATCAGTATTATTGTGACTTTTATGAGGTCGACAAAGAAAACTGAATGATTAATATTGCAGTAAAGAAATACTCAAGTATGGGGACCATTTCAAAGGCACTTGCACATTTTCCAGGCGAACCCATGATTAAATTCACTACTACTGTTCTCAAAATAGTACTCAAGCAATCCCTTTTGCTTGTATTATTATATGGGTTTAATCGTGTAACCTTTGGTTATGTTCCTTTGGATGAATGTACTTGTATGAATAAACCTTTCGTGCTGTTCAGCCACATGCAATAAGTCACAAGCCATTTGCTTCTAATATATTGTGTTCTGCAGCATGTCGGCAGTAGTCTCAGTTGGGATAACTGTCGGCACTACCCCACATTTAGTTGTTGCACGGAAGTAACCGCTGTACTGCACACAAGACTATTATGCTCCAACAAGATGATAATATTAATACTCGGGCGTCAATCAGGCCGTGATGGATGTAAAAAGATTGACAACAGCTGTTTGATATTAGTTCAATGTAATTATGCTAAAGCGTACGACTGAGTGCACTGTGTTGCTCAATTTCGATATGAAATATTTCAC